>WBMW01000133.1:386619-403302 GCA_013396635.1 Penelope pileata
AGTGTTTAGAATAATTACCCACATGCAAACTATTGACTTAAAAAAAAAAAAAAAAAGCCACAGCAACATCCCAACCTCCCCCTCAGAGCACAGCCAGGACGCGAAGGGCACTGCAGCCCTGAACCTGGCCACGACAGGAACGCGGCCTCCCCCCCCCCACCGTGGCCTGCACTTACCTCCACAGTAAGCCATCGGCAAAGTGGAAAGACCATAGCATTTAAAACACTGCTTACAAAAATGCCCTCTACTTCAGGGGTGATGCAGGAGCTATTTTGGTTTTATTCTTTAACATCCCTACAGCAGCTCATGAAGGATATGACTTTTATCAGTATAAAAGTCTTTCAATATGTTGCCAAGTTCTCCCTATGGCTAAGAAATGGCTTTGAACTTGGTGAGTACAAGAAAGTAAGCATCTTAACACATGTAAGAATTGATATTTTACCTCAAAAATCCTTTTTACTACAAAGCAGTTCGTATCTTGGAAAACAGTACTTTTCAAAAAGCCTTCAAAATTATAATCTGAAGGAGAAGAAAGTAAATAGGAGACTGCCGTTTGGACAGCCACAGAGTTTTAACACAACTCATTCTTGCCCTACTTCTTGCTGTGAGGGGCTTCCACACGTTCTGCTGGGATACCTGAGAACAGACACCTGAAGAGCCAGCAATGACTCTGCACAGGAGGCTCCTGCGATGCTCTTGCAGCTGGAGCTTCCATCCTTGCAGAGGCAGCTCTGGATGGAGAGTGTTGTGCCACACTCACACCAGACAAGAAGGTCTGAACAGCAGAGACAACAGCAGCTTTCCCTGACAACAGACGAAGCAAAGAAACGTTATGCTTCAGGAGCTCTGAGATTGCAAGTGGCACTGCTTGGTGTCTGTCCCAGCTTCAGTCATTCTTCCCGAGCCCTCTGTAAGGCATTATTGCCCGGATCACGTTTGCTGCCATCAATTCGCACTTTAAGAAAATGTGTTATGAAGCTGTAAAGACTTATCTGAGGATTGAAGTAAAAACTAAAGATTCTCACACAGACACAGATCTTAAGCATTAGATAGCACAGATTGAACATGAAGGTACCCATTACCAAGTTAAAGACTGCCAAAGCACCTTTTAAATGACACCCCAGCACGTTACTCCTTCAAACAGGTTTCTCTCTCAGTAATTCTCCTAGGAACCAAGGATTACACTCTATGCAGCTCCACAAGAAACTCCAGCCCATGGCCACAAGCAGCTCCGTTCTGTGCGGGACGCAGATGCCAGCAGCTCCCAGCACCTCCTGCTCACTGCTGACAGTCCAGGAGCAGATCTGTAGGGTGGCCCTGAAGGATGTGTTTTCTGAAATTTCTTTTATCTACTCATAAGAGACATGGCTTTTGTTACGATAGGAAATAAAGAGCAGCATGAAAACATTTTTTTAAATGGGTGTATGTGGGAGGGTTTAAAATTAAAATAAATAAAAATCCATGCAGTGCACCTGTCAGTAGGAATGGTAAGGCACAGGTTTGGCACCTGCCAGCACACCCCGCCGGAAAGCTGCTCCCTGTCCTCCTCCCGAGGGGCAGCTGATGGCAGGAGCTGACTTCCCAAAGCACAACTCCGCCTGTACCTGCCCATCCAGGCACAGCTGCAAGCCTCTCTGCATGTTTCTTCTACGAAATAAGAGGTGAGATTCCATTGATTTATGACACTTTAGACAGTTGTAAGAGCATTAACGCTGAGGCCAAACAGTGCCCAATTGATAACTCTGGCACTGTCAGCAGACTTCTCACTCTAAAACTGTTTTCAGTTTGTAAGATCTCAAGACACTGAGCATAAAGGTTCAAGACCTGTGCTTTGTTGCTTTTTTTTAGCATGCACTTCTGAAGAAGTCCCGGTGTACTTTGGTTCTCGAAGCACAGAGCTGGACAACAGCTGCAGGACAGCCTGCAATAACACAGTGAATGCTGACAAGATGCACACAGGCAGAGCTAGGAGTCTGTGCACTGAGAACCCACGGGTACACACAAACCTCATTCGCAGGGAAGGTACATCCAGAGAGAGCAGAAAGCTAGCGCTTCAGTGCTCCTTTTCAGACAGCTGTGTCATGAAATAATATTCAGGGAAAGCTGATATTCCCTTACAAGGCACCACAGATGAAGTGACCAAAAGGGAGAAACAAGCAAGATTACACTGGCAGCTTGCAGCAGAAAGACCTCTGCTGACGGACAGGTCTAAGATCTCTCAGAAGCTGATCCAGGCAGCAGAGCCCTTCCCATCAAATCAGAACCCACTTACCCAGGTGCGCTCACCCTCCCACACCATCCAGCTCCATCAGCACTGCAGTCTTCTGGCAATTGTTTATTGCATTTGTGTATGAGCTTTAGAAATACCTCATGTGCAGCAACACTGCTCTACCCACACATTCCCTTCTTAGGTTTTTGCTCTCTGGGGTAAATAGCAATCTCCTGAACTATTAGTTCACAACAGCTTCACCTGAAGTTTTTCTTAAAAACACTGCAGACTTCCTAAGAGAGTGTGAATGTGTGCATATACACACACACCTATATGTGTATGTGTTTTGTGAATTACATGACTGGCAAAAGCATGTGGCTTTTGCTTAGGTCACAAATCATTCTGGGAGGAAGGCTAGAATGACACTTTGCACTATGACCCAAAACTGCAGACTTTCAGCACAGCAGCAGAGAGCCAGGAGACAAGGACGTTGTTATGCTCAAGTTACACATCCTGCAAAGCAGGACCTGTGGGGAAGCAGGGACACGGCTCCTCCTCACATGTTTCTGGAACAAACATTCCTGGCTACACAGAGTTCACCAAGCGCTTCCTGCTCCCCAGCAAGCTGCACTGCCTACTGTCTGTATGGCAGCAGCAGCAGAGAAGGTCCATGTAGATAGATGGACTCAAAAGGAAGAAGAAAGTTGACGGCATATCGTAACACTCTTTTTTCAGATTGTTCTCCCTGACCAAATCACTGAGAACTGTAACTTGCAATGATCCTGGTTCCAAGCCTTTCATAAACCTGTAGGATTACCACCCACGGCTGCTCTTCAGGCAAAAAAGGAGAGACCATGAAAACAGTGCTAACATGAAAAACACTGCAGTAGGATTAGGCCCTTAGATGCAGTCTGATGGTTCAAGTGCTCAATAAGCAGCATGAAGAGTCTTCAGGATCGTAAGACGTGGAAGTCAGCTTTCTGACCTGCTGCTGCGTCACGTAACATTATATAGCAGCACAAAAGCAACAAAAGGAATCAGCCTCCCTTAAGGCCTCATTCTGCATTTGTTAGCAGGCTCAATAAATATCAGAAACAGGACTGGAAAGATACGCTCACGGGCTGACATTCTTCCCCACCCTCCCATCCCTCCCAACAGAGCAGATTGGCAGGGTTTATTGTTGTTCTGCAGAGCAGAGCAATAGGAATTAATGCCATCACTGCGCTGGACTTGGAACAACTTTATTTCAGCACGCTTTCTAACCTCAGTATGACAATACCATTATAGAGACGCTCTGCTTCGTGTACAAAGCTTCAGCCAAATGCTCTTATTATCATCAGTTATTTTCAACTATAAACCTTGAAAACCACAGATGCACAATATAAAATTGTTTCCCTATTAACACTGAATTTAGAACATAGTTTACTTTCTGTGAGTTCATGCATTTTAAGTAATTCTATATGCCAAACAGGAGTGCATTAACAGCCACCCCACCTGTTCCATAGGATGCATGGTTTGCTACAAATTTTAACAAGTTAACTAAAAATAAGCAGGCTGTTAAGACTCATTACGTATTGGTGACAGTCTGAATCTAAGATTATCCAGAATAACAGGCATTCAAACTGCCTGTTTGGTCCCTTCCCAGACAGCAGCCACCAGCTCAGCACCAGCCCTGTCCTGGGGAAGCCGTGCAGCCGCCGTGACACAGCAAAACCCCTGGCCTGCTGCTGGGCTACGCGGGGCAGAAAGCGTGAGGCAGCAGTTTCCATCCAATGCCTGCACACCTCTTGCAAGAGCAGAGCCTCTTTAAATAGTTTGCAAGGACGTTCTGTAACTGGTTAAGCAGAGATGTCCAACTTCCTTCCCTCCTCCCTCCTGCTGTTCTGCCCACTGAGAGGGAGAAGCAAAAAGGGAACCAGAGGCTCCTGCTGGGGCAGGAGCCTGCACTCAAGTACAGTTCAGTTTGGAAGGGTTTTGTTTTCGTCCCCTCACAGAACCAAGCTGACAGCAAGCATGCAGTAAAATCACCAATACACACCTGTATAAGGCTCAGAGCTACAGTTGTTGCATGCAACTGTGTGCCATCAAGGAAGGTATTTATGGAAATGAAAGAATGTTTAATTTCACCCAGTGGCTTTACACACTATGGGTTTGTACTGGTAATAGGCAGAGGAAAAAGACATGCAGTGTTTAAACCTACATTAACCCTTACACTAGATTAACTGTTTGTGCCCCTCAAAGGGAAGAGCAGGAAGCTACAAACGAACAGAAGAACAAGCACCATTTGTCCAGTTTTCTTTCAGCCTGTTCTTCATTCTAAATGAAACTATTTCACTGTATGCACTTGTGTTTCTTCAAGCTTACCTTTTGGGTGCTCTTCCAGAAGCCTGATTAGCGCAGCTGCTCATCATAACGATGCTAATTGGAAGTGTTTCAGGTGAGCAGTAAGCAATTTGAGAAAAGCACAAACATAGGGATTAGGAAGGACTAACAGTAGAGACAGCTGAACAGTAGAAAGGGAGAGTGACTTAGAACAAAAACACCCCATCAAAACCCAAATCAATGAACCTTACCACAGGAGTAACTTCACAAGATAAGGGTCCAACTACTGTACTAATATGAGATGTTTGTGAAATTGAAATATTTACTTCATGCTGTGCTTCACCACCTGGAACAATAAGCCTCACTGAAAATAAAGCAATCCACATAAAATTTAAGACACAGTCCAACTGCAACTGCTCATTTTTGTTACAGTGGGAGCTACTCATGCTTTTTTCCCCCCCTAACTACAGTTTCAAGTAATTTTAACTTGTTCTCCATTCTAGTAAGAGAGAGTAAGAGAAGTGCAAGAGCTCTTTGCTTGGGTACAGCAGGCGTGAGTGCTCAGGAAGGACACGTACTGAAGCACCTCTCTGCTGCCTTCTGCTCTTCTCTGAGATACAAACACTTTGGAGCTTGTGATACATTCTTCAGGGTCCTGGCTTGCAACTTCTATCTACAACGAATACATACGCTTCCCTCTACAAGGGTAGCTGCCTTCTTAAGGAAGAAGTCTTGCAGTAGGCAGGAAGGAGACAGTTCTCACAGTGATGCTCCTAACAAGTGCCTGCCTGCAAAAGGACACTAAAATGTAGCACTTTTCAAGAAGACACAGAAAAAAAGCTAAGAGGTTAGAGATGCAAGTGAGGTTACCTAAACTCAAAAGACGCCTGGATAAATGGTGAAAGGCAGACAAAGTTAATCAGTAGTCCTATGAAAAACACTCCCCTCAAACATGAACAGCCTCCCCAAACACCGTGTATATTTAGCTTTATTCACCAAAGATAGACAGCAATAAATGCCACCCAAAGATCAAAATTCTATTCTGAGAAGATTAATTTTGGAAGGATCATCTCCTGTTGTGTTAATTCCTAACCTCCCTGTGAACCTTGCAACTTAGTTAATATCTACATTGCTATTTCTAAATACACAAATGGGCATACCAGGTTTAAATACTGATGGACATCCATACCAGAAGAAACATCACAGGAAGCTTTTGACAAATATTAACTGATGTGAAGGGATTTTTACATAGAACTCATAATCAGTGTCATAGAAACACTCACCATTCCTAACAAAAAACAAACTAACATTATGATTAGACTGCAGTTAAAAAAAAAAAGGTCAAATACCAGTCTGAAATTCAGTATCTAATTTTATTTATTAACCTTCATTCTACCCTCTCATTTCAGCATCTCATCTAAATTAGGAGAGACAGATTGTCGCTATTTCGAATGGAATTACGGAGTCCAAAACCAGTTAATTATTTCAGACTGCAAAACACATGCTCTTCTGTGCTAACAAAACACCACCAGGACTGCTCTGCTGGCACGCGCCCACGGCCCTATCGGTTACCAGGCCTCCCAGCTGAGTGCCCAGACAGCCCTCCACACACCAGAGGTCACTTCCACTTGGGATGCCGTGGTTACACTGCACACATCAACTCAAAAATTTCTCTCACTTCCAGTAGGGATAACAGCCTCTCCCAATAGCCAACTGCTCCTTGGGCTGCTTTCACCTGGAATTCCAAAAGCAGGCTCCCAAGCACTACAGCAACCTGAGCCAAGAGAAAACCGTGAAAAAACACGAATTACTGTTTCAAACCTTCCTTGAAGGCTGCTGGCAATGTGTTCCATAAGCAGGAGCCTGAAGGACAAATGGGAGCAGGTGGACGTGGAGATGCAGGGGACCTCCACCCTCCACCAGCACTGGCAGCATGGCACATCAGCATGGTCCTTCTGACAGACTGCACAGGCCACTGTGGAAGTGTTTTTCTTTCACGCACTGAAGTGCCTTAGTATGGTACTTGAAAGCTTGACAAACAACTACTGTGCTTGAAGAACTCGCGTAAGCCGATTATTCTTAACTTTCTGAACAACCACACTGCTCAGCTTTTAATGACCTTTACGTGTACTAATAGCTTTATAGCTGCCAAACTTGATAGCACAAGTATCTACATTTGTTCAGCATCATTTCATTTGTCTATTTGGGTACGCTGTCATTATTTGTTGTCCCGCACAGTGGAGGCGAGGCTACAGTAGGGATACATAAAGGCTCCCACACCTCTGCACATGGCCATTATCACATTGCTCGAGCCAGAGCATTTCTGGATGTGGTCTTGCTATGAGGGTTGAGATTTAAAAGCTTGACAGATATGATTTAGATATTAATACCATGAAAGCCTTAATTAAACTGACAAAAACTGCCTTTGCAAGTCAAATTTACTTCATTCAGGAACTTCTACAACTCGTACTATCATAAAACACTCTTTTGCTACTACAGACTGAATTTGAACGGGAAGCATGGCTCTGCGGTAACTAATGGAACCACTTCTAGTTAGGTCTGCAATGCACAGCTGTTCTCCACCAAGACCTTCACTCCAGAGTTCCACAGTACTTCAGCGAAGCATTCAGACACACACTCCAGCTCAGGCTTTACTCAAACCACGAATGTAAGTTGTTTCAAATTCTCTTCTGAAACTGCAGGCAGCTGATGTGTGCTCTGATAACTTGCATCCTTGCTACAGCAGGCATCCTTAGTGTCACACCTGGATTTAGTACTGGTGAAAACTGCTGTTCAATTCCTACTTTGTGTTTCATTTGATAAATAATCTGCCTCGAATGCTTTAACCTTTTTTTTTTTTAAAGAAAAAAAAGGTAAGCAAAATGAATTAAGAGCAGTCTTGACAAAATGCTTATAATAATTATAATCAAATTTTAAAAATTGCTCTGCTTGAGGGAATGTTTGCAATGGATCCAGTCCACCACCATTCTTGAAAAAAAAAAAAAAAAAAGCCCAGCAACTGCAGGCTTTAATTTCCCCATCAATTTACGGCAGCTCAAACTGAACCTAACCATACATTTACTGTACGCAGCTAGCGTTTTTTTCCACAACCACGGAAGGTTTTGCTGTCTCTTACACGTCTCTTTAAACTGAAGTTATAATACACCCTACAACTTTGCTCCAAACTACTGGCAGGGATATCCATACCCTGAGACGGGATCAGGGTAGCCTAAAAAATACAGACCACCAAAAACAAATTTTGAAGTCCTGATCCTGTGTTTACCTAAAAAGTGTTTGCAATCAGAAATAAAAAAAGGTGTCAGGAGATAAGTGCTGATAAGAAGCTTCTAACAGCTTCACAGACTTGACTGAAAGCTGTTTGGTCCATCGTGCTTCTTAAAATGGCACAGCACTAGTTAGTGCTGTAACCCACAGAACAAGTGCTACAGCCAAGAGCAATGGGCTACTGATGAGGATACTAGCCAGAATGCACGTTAATGGGAGGACACACTAGCACTGAATTAAACCTTTGGAACAAGCCTTAGAGCTCCGTACAGTTCTGGGGAAGTCTTTAAATATGACCTTAAGCAAAACACATGAAACTTCCTCAATCATCCACTGCGATGCAAGAAGCTGGTGACCTTTGAGCACCAACAAAACAAGAAGCGAGTCCACATTAACTTAGTCAGTACTTTTAAAGATTACAGATACAGCAGTCAAAAGCAGTAATATCCTAAAAATTAGAGAAGTGTGTTCTTGATGAATACAGAAAGCAGATCATCACGAAGCCACAGAGTTCTCCAGTGATCGAATGCCCAACAGCTGCCTGCTGTATGGGGTTGGGATGCTGCTGCAGTGTTCAGGGCTGTGGATCAGGTAATGACTAAATTAGAGTTTATCTGAAGGCACATGAATAGCAGTTGCTCTACACAGAGTGAAGGCAGAATAAAAATACGCTCCTTAGCCACCAACAAGCAGCCCTAAAAACCAGTGCCTTCCATTTTGCTCAAAAATTATTATTCTGAAGAGGAATATTTCAATCACTGATTATCAGAGCTAGATAGCACAAGAAGTTTGCCCAGACCACTCTGAATCCACAGTCACCACAGGAGCCAAAGACATTAAGAAAAAATGAAGCAGAAGAAGATGAGATTTATTTTTGCCCCATAGGATAGATAGCTTTTTTCCTCCCTACTGTTCTGACAGGGCAGCAAGGAAGAGTAAGTATATAATTTGGGAGGAAACCATGACTGTTCATTACAAAGAGGACACACACCAAATCCCTAACTCCTTCAAATCAGAAAGTGCCAAAGTTAGCAGCAGTCACTGGTTTCTCTTTGTCAGCAAGTTCTTTACCCACACTAACAGGGGGAAAAAAAGAGGGAAAAATGACTCCCAGAAACAGCAGTGAGATTCAGTGTGAAAATGCTGAAGTGGTTAGCTAGAAAAAGCCGGATTTCCTTATAGGTAGCTGAGTCGAGTTCAACTGCTGCACCTTGTGAAACTTGAAGGAGAGCCTAATACAAAATATGCATTCATTTCTTTGACCAAGGTACACCAAGGTTATTCAGAGATCATTTGGTTATGGCTGTGTTTAAAGAACGCTCATCCTTGAGCTCCCCGAGTCAGGCTTTTCTGCTGTTGTATAACCCTACTTCAAAGTTCTCCTCGTGATTTGACTATGCGTTGCGTTTTATGCTTCCACACAACTGTCGCCATGGCATGCCTCACCCTTCAACTATAGCAGTTTTCACTTTTCAATAATACCTAATGCATGAATTACCCTTTTTAACATCCAAAGGGTAACTCTCATTTCTTTCAACCTCTGAACAAAGAGAAATGAAAGGAGGGGTTTTTGAGACATGACCACTTCTTTCATATATCGTTATATCATGTTCATGTGTCTTCGCTTATGTTGCAGGGTTGCTCTGCTTAATGTATTTGAATTAGTTTTTCAAGCCACTGTAAACTTACACTCAGGTGTAGATGGCTTCTATCAGAGGCAGAGGCTAACAAGCAACAGAAACACTCCTTGGGAGCTTGCAACAAGCAGCCCCAACCCAGCCAACCCCCATGGCTACAAGTTGCCCAGAGGGGTGCACAAGCAGATTAAAGCAAATCCATCCCTTGCTAGATGGACTCACACACAACCCTACCACTTGCAGGCCCATACAGAGACAATATACAAATCCTCAGGCTGCAGTTCTTCCGCCCCAGAAACACCTGCTGGATTACAGAGGTACGCGAGGAACAAAAATGAGAATTTTTTTTTTTTCCCCCAGAGTTCTTATCTTAGCCTGACATGGAAGACTGGGTTCTGAAGAGCAACTGGAACCAACCCCTCTAAGCAGGCTTAAAACCACTTCAACAGATATCCCAGAGCTGTGCATTCTACGGTTGTTACATCTTATGCAGTAGAGGTTATAAACAGGAAGAGTACTTGAATTATTTACTGGAACATCTGTCTAGTCCACAGACTCAGTTAAACTGTACTGCACAAGCAGTTCACCCAATTACTTAAATGTTTGATATTTTGCACAGAAAGGAAGAAGTTCTGGACTGGTAGGAGCAATGCACCTGCCCCCTCTAATCCGGCAAAGCCTCTTCAACACACACACACAGACACTGCGCAGGGAATTCCCATTCTCAATACTCATCAGTGCATTCACACAATGTGTGTGCACATGCTACCTCAAACTGCACCGAAGACAGATGGAAAACAAAACTGTTCTAAGTCTTTAGATTCTATACTAAAATTTTTAGAGATTTAGAATTTGAAATTCAACATTTAAGGGAAGAGTCAAGTTGCCATCAGGTTAAACTCTGCACTTAGTGCACAAGCTGGAGGCTAGAAAAAGAAACACCGTGCTTCCTACACTGAAATATAGGCCTCATGGTTAAGTACAGACGGGGTTTTAGATTAAGATAAAATACTACCAGGTTTCTTCTGGCAAGAAATACAAAATCAAGTAGAAACAAAGAAACAAACAACATCAGTTGTCTGAAGGTGCTGGCTTGTGCCAGCCAGACGTAAGTTCCTAAGTAAAATTTCTTCCTCCAGCGAGTTCATTTAGATGAGTTCCCTGAGACAAAGATGTAGTTAACATACAAAAAGACAAAAGTTTAATTGTTTCCGGATTCCCCATTCATGACCTCCTGTGAAACTATAAACAAGGCTATTTCTTCAGGAAATAGTGCAACTCGGCATGTGCAGAAGCGGTTCTGGATACATCCCACCCCTTTCACAGGCATCGCTGCACCAGAGCAGCTGGCTTTCAGCTAAGTGGGCAGCCAGGGGTCCCTCTAGTAGTTTCCAGCAGAAAATGGATGCAGCAGTGGCAGCCAAAAATGCTCATGTTGTCTAACAAGCAGCCTCACATATCTCATTTCTATGTCACATCAAAAGTATTCTGCAACTTTTCTACTTATCCCTCTCTTGGTCTTTTTCTCTCCTGCAATAGTCAGGGAACACTCTACTTGTAAATCTGTGGCATGGTTTCTAGATCTTAAGTGATTAAACATACACACACACACACACTAAAGACCATAAATTAAAGGAAAAAGCCTCAACTTCCTCAGGGTGTGATGCTATCTCACGTTAACATCAGGCGAACAAGGTGAATCCTCAGAGTTTAAAACACAGTGGGGCCAGGGGAGAAAACAACACTCATTCAGAAGGTTCCACACTACTGTCTTCTGCTAACCCAGACAAGAGGCTGATATCTAACAAAGATGATCTCCATGTACTGCTATTCAGTCTCACAGTTTCCTCCTCCACCCCCTGCTCCCAAACCCTCGGATGCTTTGTATGACTTTATTCATAGATAACAGGGACTTCACTCCCCAAAGCACACAAGGAAGCAGCATGCTCTTCTGGATTCTGGAGCTGTAGGCTTCCCAAATCCTGCACTTTTGCTGTAAGACGCAAAAAGAGCCCTTGCAGTATCCTCTGGGAGACAGCAAATAGCAAACAATTCAACATAATTCAATCACAAACTGGAATGAAGGACGCTGAGAGTGGGGAGTCACAAGGGGTACAAATACCCCATATACTTAATTTTCCCGGCATGATTTGTTTTGCTATACAAGGATCCTCAGTGCAACGGAAAATACAAAAGTCCTTTGTGCAGAGGGCAAGTGTAGCTGAAACAGTGCCAAAAAGACTGACATGCTTTTTGCTCCATCTGCCTACTGAAGAACACACGAGCAATCAGCCAGCTGTCTCTGCTGTCGGTCTCTAACACACAAGTTCCTGAAAGACACAGGAGTCCCAAAATCCCTATTTACACACAAAGTCACAGCCAAGAGAATGTAATGCTATTCTCCGGAAGAAACTGGAAGATGGAAAACTCAACAGGAAGATTGCTAGAACCTCAGGTAACTGTATTTTTGTTGTCCAGCAGGAGCCTCGGGCCACAGCACAGCGGTCAGCAGCAGGCACAGCTCAGTGCTGGGCTGGAAAAGGCAGCGCTCTCACATTCAGAGGATCCAGGCTAGCTCCAGTACAACACAAAGGAAGCAACACACAAGCTGTCTTCTAAAACACAATAACCTCATGGGTTTTTGGTAAATGCTGTCACTGTCAATAAACCCCACAATCACAAGCATACGGGTGGTGGGGGGAGATGCCTGCTACAAAAATCCTACTGCCACCTTTTCCTTTGGCAATACAACTGGGAAATAAACAGGAAAAAGGCTAAACAGACAAATAGAAAGAAAACCCTACTAATGTATTCAAGCCCCACCTCTTTAAGACTATATTAATCCATTGTGTTTTCATCTACGAAAATGAGATACACTTAGCCCCTGGCGGGCTCTTACAACTTCTAGGATGTACACACTGGAGCTCTACTCCACGTATTTTTTTTTCCCTTGCCTTTTCAGATTGGACAAGCACAAACTGGGACCCTTCATTATTTACTCAATGCTATTGCTACATTTTGATCTTGAACTTATATACACATCCTGCTTTGAAATGGATATTGTCCCATCCCCCACCCTCATCACAACATTTTGTGGCATGGTATCATGATTTGTGGGCTTTTTACGAGACAGGAGAAGAAAAGTGATCCATGGTGCAGCATATTAATGAAGCTGGAATTAGGCCTCAAGACTTGTTAAGAAAATAGCTTTACTTTTTCCAAACTTACATTCACTTCTTGGCAGAAGATTTCAAACAGTATATTGAGATATAACCCAATCTCTTTTCTTCACCCCCTCAAGTTTCCCTGATTTTCAGCTGTAGTGGCTTCAGACTCTTTGCCACCCAGCTACTGGAAATCAGATTTCTTTTAGACAGTATGCGTTGCATATTCCAGAACATAAGGCAGCCCCTGCTTGCCAACTATTCTAGCGATTAGAACTGACTCTAATATTTCTTTTGGACAGACAGCTTTCCTAAGCTATAGAACCCTTACTAGAAGCTGTTTTAAATTGTGTGTCCTAAATAGACATTGGAAAAGGGGAAAGACAACTCAAGACACACTTGATTTTGATACGAGAAGTAATTTCCACACATTCAGCGGACAAAACAAAAGAACGGCATTTTTAGACAAAGAAATTGTAAGTATCAATTTTGATACTGCTCATGCTTGCAAAACTGATCTGTACAAGAAATAAGACAACACAGGAGTCAAATAAAATTATCAGCTGGTATTTTGAGTTTAGTAATGATGTTTCATTTACTCTTTGCTAAAAACTAAGTTTTTTTGAACCACTAAATATGACGAAAATCTTTGTTCAACAAACAAAAGAACAGCATGCCCCAGCTAGTAGCATGACTTGACATTTTACACTTATTTCTCCTCTTTTCTATCTTTTCTTATAATGACAGGGTTGGGGGACAAGGGAGAGAGCTATTTATGATCCACCCACCAAATACTCTAGAAGGTCATAAAAATCTTCTGAAATCTTCACAGGAGAATTATTCATCACTTAAACATATGACTAGAAATTACACCTTTAAATCAGTCAAGTGCAACTATCAGACTCGCAGCTTTGGAACAAGCATGACTAACTAAACCCTTTTCAGAGAAATCACGTTATGGATGCAGAAGTACAAAACGTCTATATAATACTGAGTTGTTCACAGCATTGACCTTCTGACTTTAGGTTATGAATAAGAATTTTATTTGGATACGAATTATGAAGCAGCACTGGATATGTTTCTGCCCTGAAACTTTCACATGTGCTGCTATGCCATTCCTCCCATAGCAGAGCATAATAAAGTCTTTTATTATGATTGACTGCAACTGAGGAAAAAGGATGAATGAAATAAAGCAGAGTAGAGGGTATTGGTTTTATATTTCTGATGCAGAGCATTTCTGGTTTTGTTGTTGTTTTCATTTGTTTATTCCTTCTTTCTGAAGTAGACTAAAGCATAACTGAAGCAGTGTAGTCTTTGCTGAAGGTTTTTTTTTTGTTCAAAGTCAAAACGCACAAGTTGCTTCCTGTAAGCATGTCATGTTAATTAGTTTTAAACAGGTCATAAAAGAGTCATAGTTCACATACAAAGCATTTAACCACTCACTAAAATCCCATTCAACAGGCAATGAAGCTTAACAAACTGTTTCTTCCAGAGGTCTAGCAAAGACAAGCTCCAAACACTCTTGAAGTGAGAATGTATGCAGTGACCTTTGTTATCAAAACAGATCCAACGTGGAACTCACAGCTTAACTGGATTCCTCCTTTGGCTGCCCCTCTTCCCAGTTAAACAGAGCACTGGAAATCACTTTCACAAAACTTCAGTGAAATTTCCAACAGCTTGTGTGACCATACGGTGTATTTTCAGTAGGAGGAGGAGGCCATCATTAAGAGTTTGCATTTACAAAACATTACTGAAAAATCTATGTATATTAGATATGTAAGAGGTGGAAGGGAAGCAGTACATGTCTGTTACATCCCTCCTTCCTCCCCTACAAAAAAAAAAAAAAAAAGGAATAAAACAGATTAAAGGTGGAAAGATGAAAGTATAGATGACATACAGGAAGAGATTCCTTTGAATCTAACATCCAGTTCTTAAATTTGAATCGTACAAATCCAGCTGCTTTAATAAAGCTGACTATGACAACTATCAGTTGCCTTAAATATCTTAAATACTGAATTTGTCCATACTTGCTGGAAATCTCATATTAATATTTTATTCTGTTATATAACACTTCATTTACACAAAGCTAAATTCCAGAATCTCATAACTTTATGTAATACAGCACTTACAATTCCCCTCCACAACCTTTCCCCACACTTCACATTAAATTAAGATGAAACCAATGCACCTCATCCCTCATCTCACAGAACAAAGTCTGACATGTCTCCTTCTGTGCCCACTTCTCTGAGCAGCAGGCTCACCTTCCTAGCAAAGCCACAGGAGCTCTGGAACACAACCTGAGGCCATTCCTGGCTGAATCTACCCCAAACGCTGGAAGATACAGAAGGAGATAAGCAGTTGATGAGGTCTGTTTTGGATGGAAGAAGATGAACCTCAATTGAGTTAAAAGGTTTCCAGCCCACAGAAGTGAAAGAAAAATGACTGTAAAAACCCACACAAGTAATTGTGAAGACATGGCTCCTTCTTCCAGTCCTTGGGTGGTCACACCCTACTGAAGTCAGCCACTTCACTGCTCTTTGACCAGCATGATGGCAAACAAAGCTGTCAGAGAAAACAGACTTTATTAAAGCTTTCAGCATCTCAAGACAGTGTTTAATCACTTGTTGAAATCACGTTTCAGATGAATCCGCTCAGTTGAGTTTTTGTTATTAGCTGAAAATTAACAACAGTATTCAAACATTCAGGGCTGTTTTTCCGCATTCAAGCTCTAAAGTATGTGCTCAAACATGTTATGAGTTCCTCCATTTGTCTGAGAGTGTTTTCATTCTGCTTTTATCAGCTACTATTCCCTCAGAAAAAACACCACACCAACCACCTGTACTCAAAGTACGATTTTCTGATTATTTTCCTTAAGCTAGTTTTACAGTCTTAGAACTCATTTTCTTCCTTTCAATTAAAGAACAGCCTTAAGCTATGCCAGCTCTCCCGTGACCAGGCAGGTTTCCAGAAGGCCAAAGCCTCAGGCCTGGAACACCTCAACTCCCCAAGTCACCTCACACTAGCTACGTACGCCAGCTGCCCTTCTCTTTTCATATATAAAATAATCTTTAAGCAGCATATGGCCTTGACTATGCATGTATGTCCTGGCAGGTTCAGTCTAAAAGGGTTACAGTCCATTTGTCAAGCCATATCACATTTCCTCCACACCCTTCCTCTCATGAGTAACCGAACACCGCTAACAGCCAACCAGAGCTAGATACAGAAGCGCAACCACCACGGAGTAAAGACAATTATTTTAACCTGGCAAAATAGGCTGCTGCACAGATAGTGAATCACAGCCATTAGAATAAAGGGCATGACACAGCAGAAGCTGAACTGATGAGAACTTAACAGTTCATCAGCCTTGAGGAGAAAAGTCTGGCCCTCCAAAATAGCGTTCTATCGGCACACAGTCCTCGCTTCTCGCAGAGCCAGCGGACACAATGCGCACACCATGTCAGCACAAGGAGCGAGGTCGCACTGTGCCGTCCTTCAGACTGCTGGACAAGGAGCCCTCAATCCCATCCCACTTTGGGCCGTGTGAGACTTAAAACTGAAAGGCATTGGCAGTACCATACAGCCAGCCAAGTGATGAACCATGCAGTCTGCTCAAGGAAAGGCCAGTTCTAATAATATTTACTGGCATATCTTAGCATCTCTGGATTTCTTACGCTAAAATTAGAGTTTTGTCAGTATAAGCTCATAGGTCATTTAGGAAACTCTTACTGCCATAGCTGTATCAGTCACAAGTCGTACTGCCATATGCCTGCCAACACAGCCAGAACCACAACAAGACTTCAGTACTTGGGCTTGGGTGTCCAACCTTCTCTCAGGTGCAGCAGTGCTTAGGACAAGACATCGATAGATGGCTGGAACACTGACTTTGGTTCTACCATCCACAACTCCACAAACAAGCTCTCTGTACTTCACAATCAACGCATCCACTGTGCCAAGCTTCTTCCTTTCTAAACAATGCACTTTTGAGTTAAGTTCATAGAACAGTGGAAGTCTTTCCTTACTGAAAAACATTCAACATGCACAATATGGACCTATTCTGTATGTTATT
>WBMW01000134.1:0-28764 GCA_013396635.1 Penelope pileata
TGCTGAAACCAGAACAACAGGGAGTCTTTATTTAAGGATGAAAATGGGTGGGATACGCTTACTCTGCATGATTAATAAATCTGCTTGTTTGTGAGTAGATGAGGAATTGCTACAGAACCTGGTGCTTTGGAGACACAGCCTACTGTGAAAAGCATGTGCACACAGTGGTCACTGCCTGCAGGACAGGACAGAAGAGCACTCTTCCTCTCTATTAAAAAGTGGTGCCAAATGAGCAAGTGGAAGCACTGAACCAGCATGACTTGCCCGCCTGCCAGGAGCAGATATGTTGGTGTGGTGCCAGGTGGACAAATGCTGAATTGCTTCTGGCATGTGAAGGGAAAGGGAAGTAACCCAACCATAGGCTAGCGGAGCAGGCATTACTCAGAAATAAGAATAAGCCTGGCTCCTGCTCAGGTGGAATAAACCACAATGGATCAAGATAGTGAAGAAATGCAGTTTGTAGGTCCACACGTGAAGATATTTCCTTGAAGCCAATGCTGAACCCACGTCACAGTATGTGATCTGGAGAAATGATATTAACAAATGGCTCATTTTCAGAGATACTATAGGGAACGTTGTTTAAAATCACGTAATTAAAGTCCCATAAAATAACCTTACAGCAAAGGAGTTTAATCGCAGAATTTTGTCCTCTCTCTATTCAGGTACTACATTAAAATTTAAATTTTGTTCTTCCTCCCTGCACATCCTTTCTGCTGTATGTAGAACTATCTTTTCCTTGGCAACACCAGGCTGCTGTGCAAAGCTATAAGAGGTTATCTGGAGATCCCTGACAAGCTCGTCAAAGCATGGCTAGCATTGTAATTCTTGAAAGGTGAGCTCTTCCTCCCTCACATATATGCTGTGAACCTTAGATGCAGAACTGCTTTAAAAGCACTCCAGAAATCTCCGGATGAAAGTAATTCTAGAAATGTAATCTGACATCCATAACTGTAATATTCAAGACATAAACAGTGAATGTAACATTTCTAGCCATAAAATACCATGCTAAATCTAGTAAATTATTTTACTTATTAAAAATTACTAAGGCCATATTTTTTCCATCTGGAAATTATCTGTTTCTTGAAGTGGCCAGAGAATTTTGGACATCTGTGTGGTCACTGACACTCTGAAGTCAGAGACCAAGTTACAAGAAGTAGCACTGCTAGAAGTTCTGCATCTGAAGTTTCTGAATAGGACTCAAATCAGTGTAACCTACAGCAGTACACATGGGCTTCTCTAAGTCTCTTCTCATGAACAGAAAATAATGCTACAGTCTTTTCTGAATGTTCACTAGCAGAGTAGGGACTAAAGCCCTATTATCACCTGAGTTAGTAACTTAGCATCAGCACAGAGCAGCATTTTTATGTTTTTAAGATCTTTTTTGGGAGAAGCAGGGAGCAAGACATGTTGACTTATTGAGTACTGGATAATCTGAAATTATGTCCTTTTTTATCTTACCCATGAGCTGTTCCACTTTCTACAAAATTATTTAAGTGTTAATAGTGGCTTCTTGGGAAGTGCAGCACCTGGGTATAACATCTGTTCTGAAACGTAATTTATTTGTAAAAGTATCAAGAGGAAACACTGAATTAGCTTATCATTTACTGATTATAGTTTGGTGAGTCCCTAGAAATTAAGAAATGGTGGGTTCAAATTTCCTTAGGGAAAGGAATAAATTGAATGGTACTGACAGGATGCCTAAACTCTCTGTTACTCAACCATAAATGCTACCGCCTGCAGCAGTTTTCTGAAACCAGCCCTTCATTTTCTTCACTTTTCATATCTACTCTGAAATGGAATATTTAATTTTGGCTGAGAAAAAATCAATTTCATCCAATTTCTAATTTTGGCAAGGAAAAAACAAAACATTTCAGTGTTTATTCAATAATTTTTTTCTAACTAAGGTTCAGTACTGGGAGAGAGATGGTATCAATTTATGCATTCTAATGATCTTAAAAGGGATCTTTCTCCCCTTACAGGACCAGAAAAAACATATTGACTATTTTTACTTTTTTTTTGAACAAGAATGAGGATGAAAATCAGCACAGTAATAATTGCTTTTTGGATAAACGGAGTTCTGTTACTGCCTCACAAGTATTAGCTGAATCCTTTTACACAATATGCCTGAAATCCTTACAGTCCTTAGCAGGGCTCGTTCACTAACTCACAAACACAACAAAAAGAATAAAAGCATCAGTAACAGACTAAGGCAGCAGTAATGAACTGTGGAGTCAAACTGCTGATAACAACAGGAGTTTAATATTAGCCATTAACCTCTACAACATGCCTGCATTCAACTTGGAACGAGCTCTCAGAGGATGTTACCTTGCCTATTGATATGCAATCCAACAGAAATACTCACTTCTGGAGCTCTCACAATTACAAATTATATGCATGGTTAAGACTGTAAAAAACCAAAAAACTAAAGTAATTGTTAACCTTAAAATTTATGGATGCTCAAAATTCTGCAGTCTTCCCTTCCCTTCCCTTCCCTNTGATTTCTTCTGCAGTGACTGCACGTCATCATCAATAGCAAAATATGGATTTCTGGACTGCAGGAGGCAGGGAAGTGCATGTCTAGATGAAGCTCGAAGCAAATTCTCACAGTTAACTGTAACTAAAATTAAACGGGGTATGTGCAAGTACAAATTCTCTACAGTTTAAGAAAAACACATTTTTGAGAGTGGTGGGGGAAAGAAAGGGAGATTAAATTTTTCTCTCATTATCGTATTTTAAGCAGCTCTGGGGCAAATTTTGAAAAGATCCTGCTTCAGCTCCTGTGATTGCTTGAGCTTCCGTAACTAGATGTGGCCAGGTTTGTCAGGAAGAGGTGATATATTTCATTAAATAGATTTTGTCTTTCTCCAACTTTATCAGACAATCTTCTGGGAGCACAGTATGAAGTACATACCAGTTTGGATAATACAGCAACAAAATGTAAAAATAATGTTGCGTCCTACCAAACATTGCCTTGCATTCATCTTCAGATTTTTGTGGATACAAACACCAATATCTCTATGAAAATAATGCCCAAGAGGACACATTTTTTTCAGTTTTGGAGTTTCTTGTAGCTCTAATCAATTGGTCTGAGAACATTTAACTCTTTGCTCCCTTACTATGCTTACTGTTCAGTAATTCCTGATTCCTTAATCTCAATTCCTCTGAAACATCATCTGTCATATACATTGAATTATGTTTAACATGTGCAACATTCAAATATCCTTTTGTTGCTTTCATTCCTACATTTTACATTCTGTACGTAGAACTGGAGCAATTCATGGAACATTCTTTCATGGATTCTTCAAGTATTTGAAAGCCTTTCTCCAGCCCACTAATGATCTTTGAGAAGGTTTCACATCATCTTTTAACTACCTTCTAAATTTACCGTGTCAAATGACTATTCCCAGTTCCACCTGCATGTCTTCAATTTTCTTTTGCCTAACACAGTTTGTTACCCCGTGTTTCTCTTCAGGTGTTTTTATTCACAAATTTGTCAATAAAAGTTCACATCTTTTGTTTTCAGAGAAGTGGGATTCAATACCACTGGTTTCCTACACAAGTGTAACTATGGAATAAGGAGCGCAGATATCAAATGATAAGGTGTGGAAAATTTTTTAGTACTGTAAGTGTAGTAGTGTCACCGTATGCTGCCATATCAATATCACCATTTACTACCACATAAGTACTTTTAATCATGAAATGCAAACAAACAAACATCCCAAAACACCAAAGCTGTCCCCTGTAATTAATTTTTAATTCATATTTCTTCACTGGTAATGTAAGCACACTCCGAGACTGCCACTTCAGGAAGGTCTGACGAAGATGAAGCACAGTCAGATAAACTAATGATAACATGATGAAGTTTGTTTAGATCCTAGTTCTTCCTCTCCAGTTAATGTTTCTCCATCAGGTGTGTGCTGGGAACAATGCATTTGCCTCAGAAGGTGTTAGTGTACCAGATGTTTATTCAATGTTGAGAAAGCAACACAAAGCAAAGATTTATAGGACTTAGATATTGTTTCATGTTGCAATACACCTTTTTCTCGAAAGTCACAATCTCCTTGACACATCCTTCAAACATGAATGCGGTCTTATTCTCATAGATGGATATTCCTTGTATTTAAGTACATTTATAAAATTGCTAACATCTAGTTCTCTCAATTCTCAATTTCAGTGTATAAATGGAGAAAAAAACTGCTATGTTTTTTTCTGAATAATGATATACAGAAATTTGTAAATGCAGAGTTAAACTCCAGGTTCTAATTCAACTTCAGAGTGTCCTAAAAAATGGTAAACAGATTTAAATCAATAAAAATTTGGGAAATCTTTTTATATAGCATCACCTTCTTCATCCTCATAAAATCTCAAATTTTGTAGATTTTCTCCAAAAATGAATAGGACATTAAAACCAAAATTAAACACTAACATGCTATCGCTTTCAAAGAACAGGAGTCCAACAGCTGAAACTTTACAAAAATATCCAATATTTAAAATACTGTGATAAACTAGAAGAGTTTGCACCATTATGAAGATGATGCCTGCCATGTTTTAGCAGAATTTTACTACTGGGTAGTGTGACAATGTGCTCCTCCTTGCCCCCAATCCCTCTTTTGGGCTGGTCGTTACGCCCAAGGCCTTGCTCTGATAACACCTTCTTGCTAAATACTATGAGTAAATCATCTTAACCCACAAATAGTGAACAGCTCAAGAGCTCCTGATTTCTAACATGATCGTGATCTCATAACAAGACTGCATGTGACCTCTCCAATTCCTTCTAAATATTGTGAAACCTGGGTGACTATAGTCGTGGGGTGGATTGTGTGGAGTATTTGTTAGAAGTGACTTATTGCTGTGTCCACCTCTTAAGAGAAAGTACAGTGGTGAGGAAATCCCCAGGGTGGAATGTGGCTAATATGCAAGGAGTCTGTTCCGTGAGAGCTCCCTAAACAACATAAGACCTGCAAACCTTGGATTGTTTGCAGCACCGGGGGAACATAGCATGTCAACTCAGAAATACAGCATGGAGGATGGAAAGAAGTATAAAGACCATGGCCATGGACTGTGGTAACACTACAGGGATGGGAACTTGGTGTTTCTATGGAACTGATAATCTGTGTAGCTGTCACCCTGAGTCAACAGCTTTTCATTTTTCTGTTGCAACACTCACAACAATGATACAGATGTCTAGAGTCACTCAGGCTCAACTTGAAATTAAGAACATAGCATAAAAATGGCTTTAAGAGAGAAGGAGTTTGGGGAAGATAACATCACACGCAAGTTGGGAGGACATCATCCAGCTTCTGGAACCAGTTACAGACTGAGCCTCTCTTCCCCCCGTATAAGGACTCCTATTGGGTAAGATTCACACATTCAATATTACAGAGTTCTTCCCCTGGGAAACTTAGAATTCTCTAAAGAGTTATTCCATAATTTAATGAGTTAACAGTTGGCTGTATTATTCACATTATTGGTACTCACACATGCTCTGCAGACAGTGTATTTATCACCAGCAATCCAAAAGAATCTGTAATCTGTTGCTTCAGTAAAGAGCACTATTCATTAAGCTTACTGTAAGAGTTTGTTTTGGTTCTAGAAGAAAAACAAAGCTGATAACTCATTGGGCATAGACAAACTCCTTAAGGGCGGTCCTGAGAGCCCATTTTAACAAGACCAGACCCGGAGTGCTGAAGTGGGTATTTTCCCTTTAATGCAATATGTGTACGGCTTGATGGAAAATGTTCAGTTTCTTCAGTGAAAAAACAGTATCATTTTAATGAGTAAGAAGTAAACAAAGGTATAATATTTTTAAAGATAATGAAAATCTGTTAGTTGGCATGATTACGCTATGTTGAAAACACAGTAGCAAATATAAAAGTCCATTTCAACTTCTATAGGATAAATTTATACACTCTTGCTACAATAATACATATATTTTTAGATCTCCAGGAAATGTTATCATCAAGGTATATAGAAAATGACAAAATCACAGCATTTTCCATTTTGATGCCTTAATTAGCACTGAAAGTTCTATTACTAGAACTTTTAAAAGAAAAATATTAAATAAAAATATTAGATGTCATTTCTTAGGACTCAAAAATGGTAATTAAATTCCTGGTGACAACCATGCAGCTTTTCATGCTCAAAAGTCTGAATTGTAAACACAAATATACAGGAAGAAAATCTACATAAAATGATATAATATGATTAAAAAAAGCAGGAAATATATGACATGATTACTTTCATGTAGCCATCTTTCACTGAAAAATGAAAAGTGTATAGATCACTTTTCTGTAAAATTTTCAGAGTAGAAGAGTTATCAGGCTTAAGCAACAGACAGATACACTCTTTTTGCTTCTTCTGTCATGTGACATTGCCTTCTCCATGTCTGGATATTTGTTTCCAGAAACTAATAATAATAAAAAAAATTCATGTCAGAAACCAATAAACTGCTTAGAATGTATAAGCAGAATAATTTTTTACAAAGACAAAAACTGCATTCCAAGTAATTGTTATTACTTTTGCTTGATAGAAAACCTTTACATGGTGCTTTTTTGATGAAGATTCACGGGGGCAGACCACAGCCAATGGGGTGATGCACTGTTACAAGGGAGGTTATTTCAATGAATCCGAGTTGTCATGGTATTTTAAACCCCAAATCAATATTGTTATAAATAGAAACCTTGGTCTCTCTTCATACTTTCTTCACTTTCAAATATATATATATATATTCACCCTCCTTTTACTGAAGACCCCTCTGTACCTCTATATCTTTACCTCCTCAGGTTACTTTTATTTTCTTTTCCCTTCTGTCATTGGCTCTCTTTGTGCTGCTATTTAGTAAAGAAGAATGACTGTAAACTCTTCCTGCAAGTCACTACTACCTTTCAGCAGATGGCACTGTTATTTAGCCTAACTAACAGGGCAAGATAATTAACTTAAAAACTCTTGTTAAACAATTAAATATAGACTCCTTTTCAACTGCATTTCCATCTTATACATAAAATCAGTCACAAAAAACACAGAAAAAATATTAGAAAAATATTTTAAAAAACATGAACGTGACGAAAATATATCCTTACATGCAGAGCTCATTTAAAAAATTACTTGAACCATTTAATGAACTGCCACTCTATTTTTCTTAACAAACTACAAAAATAATTTTGAGATGAATTTATAACACTGACATGCTAACAGTGTCCTACTGCACGAGTAGGTTATTTTAATTTTTTTTGGTATGGTCACTCAAACACATCTGCAAATGTATGTCTGCAATGGACTGCTGACAGTGTGAGTGCATTCCCCCTGCTGTGGGTGGCACTAGCTCTGTCCTGCACGTGAAGCCCACCAGAATCTGCATTGCGGGTTCCCACAGATGCGCTGGGAGCCTGATAGAGAGCAAGCAAATGCTCTGCCAATGCTGTCAGAAAAACATGCAACTTCTGTCAGCTCCAATTACAAGGAGAAGATGAATCACATCTCTTAACTGTCCCCAGTGGCACTCCAGCTGCTGCAAAGCAGCCATGTGAGCAGGACTTTCTCCAGGCTGCTGCTAGCCCCACGGTTTTCCCAGCAGCTCCAGTCTGAGGAGCCCTGAGGTAGAAGATAATCTTCTATCATTTTCCTTAGACTGATCCATGCAATTCTACTTACATGTTGCTCCCATTACTTTTCTGTTGCAACTAGCACTGGCTACTTTAACTCTAATAATCCCATAGTCTTAGAGATTCGGTTACCTCTCAGCAGTGCTGAGGAGAAGGACTTGGGGGTGCAGCTGATGAAAAACTCAACATGAACTGGCAAAGTGTACTTGCAGACAGAAAGTCAACAACATCCTGGGCTGGATCAAAAGAAGTGTGACCAGCATGTCCAGGGAAATGATCCTGCCCCTCTACTCTGCTCTCATGAGGCTCCATCTGGAGTACTGTGTACAGCTCTGGGATCCCCAGAGCAAGAAGGGCATGGATCTAACAGAGTGGGTCCAGAGGAGGGCCATGAGGATGATCAGAGGCCTAGAGCACCTCTTCTACGAAGACTGGCTAAGAGAGTTGGGGGTGTTCAGCCTAGAGAAGGGAATGCTTCAGAGAGGCCTCGTTGTGTCCTTCCAGTACCTAAAGCTGGCCTACAAGAAAGCTGGAAAGGAGCTCTTTGCTAGGAATTGTAGTGACAGGAAAAGAGGTAATGGCTTTTAACTAAAAGAGGTTGGATTTAGATTAGATATAAGGAATAAATTCTTTACTCAGAGACTGATGAGGCAGTGGCACAGTTTGCACAGATATGTTGATGCCCTATTCCTGGAGGTGTCTAAGGTCAGATTGGATCTGCCTTTGGGCAGCCTGATGTAGCAGAAGGTGCTCCTGCCCATGGCAGGATTTTGGAACTAGATGACCTCTGAGGTCCCTTCCAACCCAAACCATTCTATTATTCTATTGTATTATTTCCAGAGAAAAGAGCTAACGGTGAGATTTCTGAAATTTGTCTAGTCCTTGGATTATTGTTCCCTGCTGCTCTTCCACCAGTGGGTAAAGAGAAGGAAATGGTGGACTAGTATGGGAAGGAAAAGGTTGAGGTGAGTCCTTATGATCAGCAATACATGGCTGAAAGGGTCATCAAGTATATACTCATAGATAAGGGATAACCTACAGAACACTGTCACGGGGAGCATTGTCATGCCTTTTCTGGGAACTCTGCGTGACTAGGTACTTCTCTTACGTACCGGTGGGGATCAAGGAAGGAACCAGAGGTCTGTGCACAATTACAGGGCTACAGCTGTAACACTGTAATGGATGGACACAGACTATTTAGGGAAAATTGTCTGAGAATTTAAGGAGGTGGACATGTCTCTTCAATGAGTGATGCAAATGTGTGGAGCTCTGGCTATCATGGAGAATGAATCAGTCATCAGCTGGGTGAGGATTAGAGTACAGATCTACGAGGGTGATGTTTTGGTGAGTTACTGCTATGGATCACCTGATCTGGATAAAGTAGTATATGAGGCCATCTTCAGGCAATTGAGCGAAGCCTCACATTTTCCAGACCTGGTCCTCATGGGAAACTTAAACCATCCCAGTATCTGCTGGAGGAACAGTGCAGCAGAGCATAGGATGTTTCAGGAGAACAATGACAACTTCCTAACACAGCTGATCAAGGAGCCCACAAGGAAAGAACAAGGCATTCGGTTAGGTCTGATTCTTACAACAAGAAAAACTGGTCAGAGATGTGAAGGTCATCAGCGGCCTGTGCAGTAGTGATCATGAGATAGAGCAGGTCAGGATCTCTCAGAGAACAAGGTAAAAAGTAGGATCATATCCCTGAACTTCAGGAGAACAGACTGGCCACTTTAGAGACCTGCTTGGAAGAGTCCCATTGGATACAGCCTGGAAAAAAAGAAGGCTCCAGGAAAACTGGTTGATTTTCAAGGACCACCCTCTCCAGCGGTCCATCCCAATATGCTGGAAGTCAAGCAAAGGAAGCAGGGGGGCTGCCTTGACCCCTGAAGCCTTTGACTGGACTCAAATATACAAGAGAAGGAAACAGGTTTTGGTGACCCTAGAGGAATATGGAGACACATAGTGTACAGGGATAGTATTAGAAAAGCCAAAGACCCTCTGGAGTTGAATATGGAAAGACAAGTGAACAAGAAAAGCTTCTACAGGTTCAGCAGCGTCAAAAAGATTCCCATTTTCCCTTCCCTTCACTCTCACCTAGACAAATCCCCCAAACATTTCTGCTGTTTTCCACTGCAGGATACCGCCCTGCTTTCCTTCCCTTCATCCATCACCTTCCAGCTCCTTGCAGTTCCTGGAACATCACCTATCCTTTCACATTTGCCATTTTAGTTGCCTTATATATATATATAAGTATATTCATACATATTCATTTAATCTCATGTCCTCTTTCCATTCACTGAACAGGACTCAAAACGTCTCATCTTTCCTTCATATTTCTTTAAGTTCCTCTAAAAAAGTCTTAAATTTCTTCTGCTTGCTTAATAATCAGAAAATTTTAAAAATTCTTTAATATCAGGATCTCCCTTTCTTATTCATTCATTCACCCTAGATATGGTTCTACAAATCTTTTCAGTACAAGTAGCTCATCACAAGATCCTTTTATCAAGCCTTAATTCTAGTTACTCCAAACATTATGTTGCAAATGTTCTATAATGTTTCAGAAACTTTGATACAATTGAGAGACAGGATTCTAGTAATTTTTGGCAGTTGCCAATAATAATTAATCTTGTTCTTTAACATGTTCAGGAAGAAATGTTTGACATTTGTCTTTGTATTTAAAACACTGCTATTGTTTCACAAACAAAATGAACTATTTTGAATTATTCAATGTTAATTTTTCATAATATTAAGTATTACATTCTGTAACATTCTTTCCTCCTTTTTTTTTGAATTGAAGACGGTAAATCTGAAGTAAACTATGTGTACCTGTTGAAGAATACCTGGCATGAAACTAGTGCATAAACTACCAGCTTTGTGCCTGTTCTGCTTTTGAAAGTAGCACTTTTTATGAATCTGGAATAAATATTTTCTAAAAGTTTTTTACCTTGTCAGAAAGAAAACCCTGATTTTATGGGTGCATACATCTAGGAAAAGGAAGAACCTGTTTAAATATTATGAAATTTTGTTTGTCATTATCAGATTATGTTTAACTATCAGAATTTCTCCCACAAAAACATATGGCTAAGGCATACTTAATGGAATACTTTATTTCAGAAGCACTGAATACTATCAGCAACTTTATTTCCATTTGATTAATTTCAATATTATAGTGAATTTTTAATTAGATGCATGGATGGCAACTCATTCACTGTTGTTATAAAATTACTTGCCACCTACTATAGTGTAGTTAGATAAGGTTTATTTTAATTAATTGAGGTATGTTAAATTGCAGGGACAGAAAGACACTAATTTGTACACAAACACAGTTAAGTGTGCCTCAGGTAGGAGGACTGTAATTTTTTCACATGATCAAATACAAAAATTAAAAGCTTTTCCAGGATCATTAATAACTGGCTTAGGAATCTAGCTTTAAAAGTTCTGAAGAAAATGTACAGTACAGAATCTGCTACAGTAATTACAGTGACATCAGTTAAATCATTACTGCATTGAATAATAACTATACAGAGTATTGTATCAGAGCAAAGTATATGCTTATAGCTATCAACTGTACTCTAGAATGAGCTTTCTCAATAGCAATATGGTTATTTCAAATTGCTCCCATTTTCTCATGGATTTAACTTTCTGCAAGGAGATTGTTAGCTGCAATTTCAGATCAAAAAGTGAAATGCTCTTGATTCCTGGCTGCCTGAGGAGTTTTATGGGAGGTTGACCAGAGTCTCCAGAGAGATTTGGAAGATTTTATTGTTTCTGTATGATGCTGATTGAGTGCTTTGGTATGACAGGACTAGTAAACATGTAATATGTTCATACAATCTGTAGGGAAGAAGTACAAGAGCTTTTATAATGCTGACGTAAAAGTGCTTGGTAACCTAACGCAACCAGGGACTTTGGATGTGGAAAGGACAAATCAGTTCCTGGAGAGTGCTCATAAACATATTTAAAGCTATAACTCAAATGGATAATGGACTGTTTGCCAAGATGCATTCTCTGTGGTTAAGCCTGGTAGTCATTCTGGGTCAGCATACTTTCAATCTCCTACGGTAATGAAGCACTTCACCTTTTTCTCTGTTTTCCTATTGTTCAGATTTTTTTTTTCCTAAAGAGCTGAATCCAGCCCCAAAGACTGGATGTGTAGCTTGACATAGGTTATTTCAGAGAGTTTTGTCTACAAAATATAAAAAAATAATCCATACACTGTATATAGACAGTTTCTCCATACTGCCATAAACTGTCTGAAAATTAACACTAGATATGGTATACAACCAAGTAGACATTTAGGCATTTGACACAGGCAGAGGTGTTTGAGGAGTCAAGTTTGAGAAGGAAATGTTCAATTTGGAGATATGTCTATTGCCTGAGATTGCTGCTTATCCATCCAAGAGAACTCAGATTACACTACCTAACCTTACATGAGTTTCTCCTGATTTTAACACCTGATCGTAGGACATCAATGTAGTCTATTTCTAAAACATCCATCTACCATGAAAGGGTACATCTTTTTTAGCAAAGGGAAGGAACTGTGTGTTATCATAGAGAGAGTATTGGATAGTGCTCACACAAAAGGTTAAAAGCTTTTTCGGTCTAAATAACAATCCAAATCTTAGAATCCCCACCTTTCTCTTGTGAGCACAATGCAACTAATGAAATGAGCAGAGGAAGAAAACCAGTAGATTTTCAGTAGTAAAAGAAAAAATATTTCTCCAAAGTAGTGTTTCAGGAAAGGCGGAGCAGAGCAGGTATGGGAATAAATAAATAAATAAATAATCAGGCATCTGCTTCTGAGCAGTCATGAGATTTCATAGGAGATCTGTTTTCCTTATCTCTGCTCATGGTGTAGCCCCTTGGCTGTGTGACACAACTCTGTTGTGCTGCCTAACTGACCCAAGTGCAGTGTTCTATGGAAATCCAGAGTTCAGTGATGGAGAACACACTGAGGGAAAACTTGCACAATGATGGGGAAGAGTATGCTTGCGGCTAGAATATATTCTAACAATTTGCTGGCGATGTGTAAGGCCAGGTTGGATGGGGCCCTGGGCAGCCTGATCTAGTGGGTGACAGCCCTGCCCATGGCAGGGTTGGAGCTAGATGATCTTTAAGGTTCCTTCCAACCTAAGCTGTTCTATGTTCTATATTCTAGTTCAACACAGATTTTTATGAAAATCCAAGGGACTGAGACATTACATTCCCTGCAGTTATTTTGTAGTCTCTACCTCTTTCTGAGTAGTCCTCTTTCTCCTGTGTTCTACAGAATTGCAAGATCTATGTGAGTTGTTCCAATCATAATTAACACTGCTTGTCTCTGAGGAGCTGTAAGTATTCCTTTGAGAATAAGAGTCTGCAGTACAGTGGAAACAGCAATCTCCACTGCAAGGAGCATCAGCAGGGACTCAGCCTGCACAAGAGGATTATATTGCTGAAAATACTCCTCCTCCGGTGTTGCACACCTGCATCACATTGCTGAAATTAATTGGTTCCACATCAGTCAGACAGAATTACAAAAACCTAGCTGGTAGCTCAGGTCAAAGAGCAAACCAGCCCGTAAATTCTCAGCAAGTTCACTCTGGTGATGCAAGAAATGTAAGAAAAAGACGAACTCATTATCAATTTCTGAAAAGTGACAATCTATTATTTTAAATTTACAGGGGAAATATCTAAAATATGTTTTAGAAGAACTTGTGCTTAAACAATAGATTATGCCATGTTTCAAACAGGTCTTTTGTGTGTGTGTGTGTGTAGCACACACACAACATGTGCTTTGATCTGAGCCAAGTCAATTTTAAAAACACATTAAAGCAATTACATGATTGAAGCAGAATGAGCAACTTTAAGATTCTTAATTCTCAGAATCTGTAAATGCAACATGATGAATAAACAAATTTTGTATTTTTCCTAAAACCTGAAAATGAAAGCATCAATAAATAAAGCTGCAACAGAGAGATATAAGTTGCTCTCTCAGCTCACGGTTATATTAATTGAAAAATCATATAAAGGGTGATAGGACTAAGCAGTTTCAAAGTACTTCATTAACCACAAGTATGCATCTAGCAATTTTAATAGCTGTAGTTAAAATTGAAGGAGGAAAAAAATCACTAATACTTACTATTTTCTATTTAATTTAATTTTACTTTTTATGATGAAGAAAGTATCTCGAGAGACCTGATACTTTGAAACCCTCCCACTGAGGGGCTTAACATTTATGTTTCTTAATTATTTTTTTAGGGGAAAGAGAAGGGACTAGATTCTCTTTTTTTGGTGTCTAAATTATTGCAATCCCTCTCTCTCTCCAGCCTCAGTAGTCCTCTTTCTTTCAAAGTCTTCAAAGTCATCTTGCAGTCTGCATCTTTCCAACTCTGTAACCAGTCTGCCTTTTTCCTTACACCATTTTCTACAGTATTAAACAATAAGTTCTTGTTTTCATATATAAATTCCTTGCAGCTTGTCCTTCCCTTAGTTACATCTCATTATAAACAAATCAACTTAAATGAATCACTGGGGTCTGAATATAACTTTCTTGGGTAATTTTTCTTGTTTTTCAGCTATACTTGTATTTATTCTCTTACAACAGTTCTGCAAAAATCCACGTGCTCAGTTCATTTTCTTTTCCAAATCAATCAAAATACCCATAAATTGCCTCCTGCTACAAACAGAAGACACTTTTCTGCATAAACACAGCACTTTTTTACTGAAAGCATATTAGATTTTGGTTCATGACTAGTGCTATTATCAGCTATGATCTATCTTTTGCTGTTATTGTATCTGGCAGAAAAATCTCTTTATTTTTTCTCATTTAGTATCAATTAGTCATCTCCATCTTTCAGCTGTGTTATGGTACCAGTCTACATCAACTGCAGTTTGGGAAAACTCACATCTTTCTCATTTCAATTTACAGAATTTGATTTAGAATATTTTTAGTAAATCAAGAGGGCATTTCTTCTCATTCCACAGAAAATACCATACTACTAGGCACTTTTGGAAGTACGCTTGTTATCATTTTCTTTTCATAAATCAGTTCCAGCTAGTATTTAGTAAAGTTTAGAATTTAGCAAAGGACTGTGAGCAGAATTCAAACTTACATTTCTGAAATCCGTTGCTTCTGTCGGGATTACATTTGCTTAAAATTTATTAGAAGGAAACCATAAACTTAATTGACCTGCATACTGCATATGACATTCCAGCTCCTTTCCTTCCTAAAATTCTAACAATCTTGTTCAAGTGCTTCTGCCTACACGAGCCACGGAAAGCACAAACAGTGCTCTCAGGTGCTTTCTCAGCATGCAGAAACTATTTCATGATGCAGCTCTTCTGTACAAAAAGGGCTAAAAAAGTCCAGATGTTGCCTGGACATCTTGATACTGAAACTGCCAATGAAACTCGAGTATTATGCTACTCATTAGTAGTCCAAACCAATAAGTTTGACGTTACAATTAGAAGTAAATTAACTTTTTTCCTGCTTTCCATACTAATCATTTTCAACAAGTCCATATGGTGAAGTTTATAGGAAATAGCTGTACTATCTCATTACAACTACCAATTAAGCTCCTTTAAAAAGTATATGTTACTGATAAGACTATGCTCTCTAAATAGCATTACTCATTTGCAAGAGAGAAAGATTTCTAGTGCTACAACTCCAATTAAATGAAATTATTAGGTAAGAGGCAAGCATCACTGCTTACCAAACATCCATATATACCTTTTTGAATATACACCTTTCTAAAATCATTCACGCAGTTTAGTTATTGGAAAGTTGTTTAACTCAAAGCCTGAAATCCCTGGTTGAAGAAATAGTCATCATTTGTCTTCCATCTGTTTGTAAAAACACTTATCTTCTTTACTTTCTCTTCATCTCCCTCTGAACTTCTAGTGGAGTTAGAGGAAAAAGATTTTGATTACAAGAAACTAAAGTAAAATCTTGTAACATTATTCAGTTTACAGAGGACCGGTTCTGTTTAGGTCACTCCTCTAGGTCTGTTTCTTCTCCTAGGCTTTTCTTAAGGGAAAATAGATGAACTCTTGAGAGAAGTTTCATGCAGCTGCTAGCTATGTCAAGAAGGGTTTAAGCTTCCGGACAAGCCAGCTTGTTGACTGCTGACTCTAATTATAGCTGCCTCATTGTCCGGAACAATGAAATGATTTTTATTAATAAGTTTAAAAAATTGAAATGCTAGCTAAATTATTATGACTTCTTGGTATGTATTTCAATGTCAACTTTCCTAGATGATTTTTCTAATATTTTTTTTTATGTTTATAAGATTTAAAATGATTTTTCTTTTCAGATTACCTGTTGCTTGCATTATAACACTGACCCAAAATGTTTAATACTTAAACAGTCTAGCATAGCTTGAAATACATCAGAAGTTGCTGATTCTCCTCTGTTTTACTTTGCAAAGATCTAGCAGAAGTTGTTTCTTTTTATTTTTTCTTTAACATTTAAATGTTTTGAGGTTTTTTTTTTATATACTTTCAGAGTATTATTTCCCATTCTGGAAAGTACTAAAAACAGAATTGCTAAGAATGATTATTTGTATTATACACACACACATTCTTATATGCACTTTCTTTCTCTTTAGAAATATATTTACATTACAATCAAATTACCATTTGAATGCTGCATAATTTATCATTAGAATTCTAGCTACAATTTTTGTAGCACCTTGAGATCAAGACAAATTTTAAATCACTTTTTGTTGGCTTTTTTTTTTTTTTTTAAATACTTATGGGCCTTTTGCCCCACAGTTAGGGTTTCCTTTAGAGTGGCCCTTTTTAATAATTAATTAATTTATTTATCCTGCAAAAAGTTCACTGAAATGACAAAATATCAAATGGAGACTGAGTGAGTATATTGCATGTTACCTTGATAAAAAATGAATTGAAAGCATATGCATTTTAGCTTCATCAGACTTGAACTCATACGAAGTTAGGTACCAGTGATCTCACACACTGTTATCCTGCTGGATCAGCATTACTGACAGGCACACATTCCACTTGAAATATTATTCTCCATCAATATTGTTGTAGATTTTTGTCCTGAGACTGTGGAAACTTTGGATATCTTCTAAGCTGATAGCCTCGTGGAGCACAGTGAATGTTCTTTATGGTACTACATTGTTACAAAGGCAGAGAAAAGCTTCCAAGCTTTTCCACTTGACTTCTTCCTTGAATGTATATAAGTACACAGGATTTAGAGTGGCAAGTAACCACTGGTTTTGTTTATGAAAACAAAGATATAGATTTTATCCATTAACAGGTCAAACTTCGAATCCAAACATCTGATTTATGTTTTCACCTCAGTCTCTCTCCTTGCAACAGGCATGTTGTATACTTCTAAAAATAAAAAGGAAACTTTAAGACATTTTCTATTCTAACTCGTGTATTCTTTCTTATGATGGTTCAGGATTAGGCTTAAAATTCATGGGTTAGCTCTCCTGCTGAAGATTTATTACAGTCACTATCCAGAACTCTGAGGATGTTTTCCTTGCATACTTTGTAAAGCGTACATTTTGTTTTGTTTCGTTTCAGTGGTACTGCAAGGTGGTAGAGGGGTGGAGGCTCTAGGGATTGCTGAACTATTTTGTTGGAACTGAGAAACACCAACAACACAGAAAGTCAACCTTTTTATAGCAAGTTTAAACAGACATCTCTGTTCCATTGCCTTTCAACTACGAGAGAAGAAATAGAAACAATACTCATTAGACTAAGCCAGTACTTTTCTGAGAAGGAAACAAGGGAAATGGCAGAAGAATTAGGTGAGGTGAATTATTTTTCTATGACAAAGCTTCATATAGAGAAATCAAAAATAATAAAGATCACAGTGAATTCTTATTTATGTTGTGCAACATGAGCTATCCTTTTCTTCTTAAATTATCTTTTTGTAGGAACAATTTGGATTGTTTTGTATTCCAGCAAAGAGAAAAGCTTATTAAAAAAACATTTTAGACCAACACATGTATAAAAGAAAAACGTAGCTATCCTCCTGGAAATGTGGCCCAGGTAATTCTTAATTAGAGCTATAGGAGATGCTGAAGCACATCATCCTCAAACAGTTTGTCCTTTTCCTATTGTCTCTGAGTGTGGAATGCCTCCATTGCTTTGGAAAAATGCAGAAAAGCGAAAAGCGAAACAAAACATAACGAAGTTTTACAAATCTCCTGACATAGCTCTTAAGTTCCCACATCATGAAAATAGGAGCTAAGGATTACTGCCCTACAACTGACTTGAAATTACTGAAAAGTTAGGCTTCTATTTTTTATGTGCATGCCTTTTCAGGATTTCTAAGTTTAAAATTACACTATTGTGGCACTGTCATGGTATACCCCAGGAAAAGCATAGAGTATAAGAAGCATCACATTTTGTCCAAGACAGAAATTTTAAATATTTGGCTTTCATAGCATAAACTTACATTCAGTCCTGAGGGAGAAGGGAGAAAAAAAATAGAAAATATCAAAGAAAATCAGTAGTCCAGTCAGTGTTTACATTTCCCCCTGTCTTGTCTTCTCTTGGTACACCAGTAGCTGTTTCCTAGGCCAAACGCTCTGTTACCTGGCAACTCATGTATGCGTTTCTCACATTGCTCTCACATTTCTCACACACCACCAACTTTCCAGTGCATTAACCTTTCTTCTTTCTGTAAAACATGCCTCACAGCCATTAGATGGTTACAGTAATATTGTGCACTTCTGCTGGCACGTTTGTAAAAGAATAATCTATTTCAGACTTGATGTTTTTTTTAGCCCATACTTCTTTAAATCTGATTTTCACCTGCTCCATCCAAGAACACATTCCTGTCATGGAGCTACTAGTCACAGGGCTATCTTAATTATGTTAATCACTCTCTCCAGGCTAATACAATTAACTATAATTAGATGATCCCTTTCCTCCTATACTTTGATCCCCTTGGGAGATTAGGAGTTATTAAACTAGATGAATACGCAGTCCTTCTCATTTGATTTTCTCCCAGGCAGAGTCCTAAGGCAGAAATGCAGAAGATGTGTTGCCTCAGCTCTTGCCTGTCCCAACCTGAATGCGCAGCAGAAGTCCTTTGAAGACGCTTTGATAGAAAATGTGCATTCCATTATAATCACCTTACATGGAGAATGGATGTTATGGCATGTTTATTTGCTTAATCATTAAAAAATGTTTTAAATCTGCTGTGTTTTTTCCTTGAGTACTAAGCTGGTCTTTGTTACTAGCACCATTTCAACGACATGCTACATTTACAAATGCACAGCTCTTTCCCTTCTTATTTGTACCAAAGATGCAACTACTCCTTGCATATATGGAGCTGCCTGTCTACTGCCCAACATGCATTGTAGTCATGTACAGTTAGATGAAGCACAACATTGTAGAAATTTATGGCAAATGTGCTGTAGAGAAATCAAGTCCCACCTGGTGTTATTCAGTCATCATTCTGCACTGCAGCTACTGGTGACTGCATTGCTAAAGCAACCTTTAGAGATATCGTACAGTATTTCTCTATAATCACCCATTGCATAGGCACTTACACTGCTCCACAGCTAGAAGTTCCAAGTGTTTTGCTCTGGTCTTTGATGCAGAATGCATGTGTATGATCCAAAGAGGTTGTAAATGTATTTATAATAAGATATTGAAGAGGTAATTTGGCTACTCAAGTTGGCCTGGAAATGCACGATGCAGCCTCCCAACAATGCTTTCCGAAAGCCTGGCATAATGGAACAAGGAAAACAGGTGAGAGTTTCTCAAAGGCATGCTTATCACCACCAAACAGATATACCTGCAACTTACTGACAAAGAGAAGAAAATCAGTAAAAGTACTATTAAAAAGGGAAATGTAAAACAGTAAGAGTAACAAATACATGTCAGGAGCAATCCTCAGTTAGTAGGGATAATGCTAGATGACAGAATAACCCATTCCAGCTTAAGCTCCTAAGGCTGGTGCTGATACCATTCCTCAGTTCCTGGCCTTTTTAGACTCAGTGCGAGTGCATTTAGACTCCATGCATGTACAAATGATAAGAGTAGCTATACTGATACATTACCAGATTTGAAAATGTGCATCTTCTTACCTCACCCTGAGTCATAGTCTTTACATGCATACCATTTCAATAATTTTTATTGTTGTGACTCTTAGTTCAGGCTGCTGACAGTGAAAATTGTAAATGGCTACGCTCCAGGGAATGAGAACCTACTCACTCAGCCACAAGGAGGAATTCCAAACTGAAATCACAGACTGATTTAAATATCCACTGCCATAATTCATTTGCGTGTTTAATGACAATAAAGCAGACAACTGAGCTCCCTATGAATGTGACTGCAGGGAGAAGTGACAGTTTCAGGTCCATAGTATACATGTTCCCAGGCATGCATTGCAAATTTAAATGTTTAGTCTTATGGACAACTTTACATTATAGGGAGGACGAGATACGCAGAACGAGAACACAGCAAGAGACAGAAAAGGTGAGTAAATCATGCAGTGGTAGTGATGAGTTAAGCAGAGACCATCCAGAGATGGACTGAAAGCCTAGCACATTTCCTGAATTTATGCATATAATACATGTATGATAGTGTTTGTGAGTTGCTACGTTCAAAATCTTCTTGGCAAAGACGAAACACATTTTACATTGAAAACATTTTATATATAAAGCCAATAGTTTATTGTTAATGTAATTGATGCTTTAGCAGTCTAATCCAAGTACTGTTAATATGGTTGGACTAGATGACGTTAGAGGTCTTTTCCAACCTTAATGATTCTATGATTCTAATAGTCCCGCTCTATTTTTTTATAGAAAAAGAATAACCTTATACAGAGAAAAATCTCAACAATAACATGTTAACATTTTTACATTCACACACAGATTTTCCTCTTTTCCTGGTGTAATGCTCACCCTTCAACTGCTTCTCTGGATCCTATAGTTGGTGATTTCACTCTGAGAGTGGCGGTAGAGTGTTGCAGTGAGTTGCTGGCACCTGGAGTATTTTGGTACAGGGAACCAGATGTTCTTGACGGTTTCACTTCCCCACACTAAGGGTCCATGTGGAATCATATTTATACATTTGCTAACATGCATTTACATCCTTTCTTTCTACATTGTTCTATGTCTTGACTTTACATTCAGATTCATTATATACAGTGCATTTTAGATTGTTTTTATCCCACTCCAAGTCTGCATGCCTTTAACTGACTGTTGGAGAGTTTACGGTCAATGGCCCTTCACGTATCAACCCCATGCCTGTAGCCCTCTGCGTCACATCCTGGGCTTCTACTTCTTAAGCTTCCGCTATTTTACCTGGTTTTATTTCTCTGAATTACTGGTTTATACTACCTGTATAAAATGACGGCTGTACCATGCAGTACTAAGCAGAGGTAAAACAAATTAGACTCAGCCCCTTACTCTTGAGGAGATAAAGCTGCAGGAAGGTCAATGAAAGTTTGCAGGTGTAACAAACATCACACGAGGTCTTGCAAACTCAGTACAAAGCCTATGATCATTTACTAGCAGAGGCAATACCATATTACGCAGGTAAAAGTTACAGTACATGATATAAAAATGCTCACCGTTGATTTTATAATGTGTACATGTGTATGTAGGTCTTCATGTATATACATATATCTATATAAGTACACATATGTATTTTAACACTGTTTTCTGCATTGTGTTTATACAGACTTGCATATGTATACTTTTGGTGGATCGACACGGGATGTTTTACATTCACAATTTTATGTAGTGTCAGCATGATGAGTGTATTCCAGAAATTAGTTCTCCTCATGTTCCTATGAGGACATTACTCCTTATTCCAAATTCTTGGCATGTAAGTTATACTTGCTGAGGTTTCATTATGTGTTGGTTGAATTCTCACAAGTAGGTCTAATGGAGCCCATGTTAGCACTAATGGATTCTAGCTTGTCACACATGATAGTCCATTTCTGAATTACCTAATCCGTAAATTTAATTTATCCTGAAAAGCAAAGTACATTAATCTTAACTTACTGGGAAAACATACATACACAGATGAACTTTAGAAATAAATGTTTAATTCACATCATATCTTTTTAATTTCTGATTGAGAAATGAATCTGCTGTAAGGGACAGTGTAGTTTCAGTATGACTTACTGTTTTCACTGCTAGCCAAAAAAAACACTGTGACAATTAAAACTTTGAATCTGGCATTTAAGCACAGTCTTGTTGTACAGCAGAATGTGCTGGAAGTGTCGGAGCCTTTGAGTGTCATAATGATTAGTGATATAGAGCAGTAACAAGGTGAGTCATAAACGGGACACCTGTGAGCAGATAGAAGTTACTCAGAGATTAGGGGCACAGGCGACATAGCAGGAAGAAAGAAATACTAGAATGGAGAAACAGTGGAAAGAATTTAATTTAAAGAAGTAAATCTGGAAGCATGGGAAGTCAGGATTTAACAGAGCTCTAAAAGGTAGCCTGAGATAAATTACTTACAATAGATGTGTCAGAACAGAAAGAACAGGTGGAGGAGGCACCTCTTTAACACAAGGCTACAGAAATATATCTTTTGCCCCTCTACTTGTGTTCTCCAAAGAAGTTACCCGGCTCTCAGGTTTGTTGGCGGACATAAGAACACTCCTAAGCCTTATTTCAGATAAAAAGAGGCAAGTAAGCAATGAATTCTCATTAAAATGTCTTAGGTTAATTTGGCTTCTTTTGACTGAAAAAAATTAATGAAACATTTATAGAAGTAGTGGAGCCAGCTGATTGGAGGAGGTATTAGCAACCAGCTTGGAACATGTACTAAGCAGTAGTGTTCTCTGAGTAGCTAACTACATACCTATCCCTGGAGAACAAGAACCATGTGAAAGTCAATATTGGATAAAGAACAGAAAGAAAGAACAAATGAGCAAAGAAAAACAAATGGAACACCCCCAACCATAGCAAGAGACAAAGTCTATCAGCAGTTCTACCTTGTATGGAAATCAAACCATTACTAGGTAGCCTGGAATATTTGACTGTATATACAGATAGACATAACTCTACCAGTGGAAATGAATCATTCCATTAATAATAAGAATAGGGAAGTCTGCAATGCGTTCTAATGTGGATTTCCTGAAATACAGAAAATTTTAAAAATAGTCTACAAGTTTTCCGTCCATATGGATGCTCACAGAACTCCACCTCTTTTGTCAACCTTCTTTGAAATTGGACAGCTAAGGAGAAAAACTCACTAAAGAACACATCATTGTGATTCTGTGTAAATTCTGTAAAACTTCACTGGAAAATCAGACTGTGACAGCAGTAAAAATATTTCTGGGTCTTATGTATTTATCTGTATCTATATGTATATGTGTATGTATATGTACATAAACATGCATATTTCAAAATGTTCACATATAAATATATATAGGCATAATGTTGCATAGTATTCTTACTTAATTTTACTATCATAGAGTACTTTCAGGCTCAAAAATCAATATTTACAAAATATTCTGAAATTGTCAAATTACAACGGTTACAGAAGTGCTATTATGAAAAAATGCTTTGTATAAAAAATGCTATAAGAAAAAATAGTTAACTTTTTTTTAGATAAGAAATTAATAAAAGTGGTTGATGGAACCTAAAGGAATTATCATTCTTGCTCTTTCCCACTTCATCGGGATTCTTGTAATATGTCTTCTTTGTGTTGTGTGGTCTGTAAATAAGATTTATGAGAATCTGTAACTTGCAAAATTTCTTAAGGAAGAAAATGTCAGGAGTTAGTGTTTGTACACACAGCAAGTCTTCAATTGTAATCCTAGCCGAGGGAAACAAATAACCTGCTAATTAATCTCCTGCATTAAGGTCGTTGTGGAGGAGAAACAAGTTAGGGGACATTTAAACAAACTGGACTTATCTAAGTTCGTGAGCCTGTTGAGATGCATCCGTAAGTGCTGAGGAAGCTCGTCAATGTCATTGACGAGCTACTCCTGATTATCCTCATTTTCAGAAATCTTCAATGTCTTTATTTTATTCTTGTTTTCACAACTCCAGAATTTACATGATAAGCCAAAATACAGTGAATAGCTATGAATTAACTAAGCTTAGGAGAAAGTCATTACGTAGAAATCTCACTATCCCAGAAAGAAGGAAAAAGGCAGAAAAGGAGAAAGTCCAAGACACATGTAAACTATCAAGAATAACGTTTATAAAACTGATATGTATCACCCATGCAAAAAAAGATGCATATTACTTATTCTCAAACAGCATATTGATTTCTTTAGTTATACTTTTAGTTATATACTTTTGGAAAGAGCTGTCAGGTAGAAAGAAACATCTACAGTTGGAGATGGGACAGAAAATACTTACACCTTAAAATTATCTCCTCACTTATTATGACAGCCTTCAAGATTATTGAGTTGTGCCTCCAGTTTTTGTTTGAACAGGGGATGATTTAATTATCCTTTGCTTTACCTGGTTATATTCTGCTATATCTGCTAATAATTTTTTCCCTTTTTCTATTCTGTTGTGACAGCTGACTACAAACAAATTCAAATGTAGCACGTGTAAATTACATATAGTAATGACTTTAATACATATATACTCATCTAAGTAATAGCAACATAATTAAAAACACTGATTTTAAATGCTAAATAACACATGACAATTTCCTCATACTGTGAGCTCATAGCATTTCTTCAGCATATCAGTTTTCAAACTCATCAGCATGCTTAAATTTCAGCACAAATTTGCTGAATCACAGTTTTTGAACATGCTCTGCTCTCCTCATTTTTTTTTTCTCATTCACACACATGGAGTAAGTTCTCATCAAACTAACAGAAAAATATCACTCCTTCTGTATGTGAAATAAAACTTGTTGAGAGCTAATCTTCTTAATGCTATGTTTAATGATAATTGAAGAATCAGCAACAGTTAATACTTTAATTATTGTTTTGTTGAGAAAATATAACAATGCAGGATAAATTTGCTGAAAATTATTTGCAGACTAGATGCTGACTCTATTCAAGAAAAGACGACTATCTGATAGAATTGCCACAAAGGTAATTCAAGTAAAGATTATATAAACAAGGGTGAATACCTACTTCAGCAGGAGCCCCTGAGCCTTGCTGCATCCTTGGTAAACTCACAGGGAGCCAAAACATCTTTGATGAATTGGAGCTGGCAAAACAAAGAAACTGCGTTAATGAAGAAAGCTGGGATCTGGTGTCCTAAACTCACTTAGAGTCTGTACCAAAGAATGTGTAAAAATAAGTCACTATCTACAACAAATTAGCTTCTCTGCATGAGATCTCCAAGGCAGATCTGACCGTTGTTGGGGATGCCTGGTTCAATCTGGATTCCAGGATGCAGGTTATCTATGATGAAACTTTTGTCTGATTAGCCCCACTCCTGGGAGTGGTGTGGTGACAATTGTATCACTAATACATATCAAATCAAACATATCAAATAATAAACATAGACACATGTATAGGTAAGTGCTCGTAATTGTATACTTGCCACCCTACTGTTAATTTTGTAATAACTTGCAATATATACTTGCTTTATTTGTATTTTTTAAAAATCACAAAATAAACTTTTCACTTTATTGATTCAGAAAAAATTGTCTGAAAAGCTTTGTTTGAGCAGGGAATGATCTAATTCTTTAGGCTTGACTGTCTGAATTCTTATCATATACATTTAATTGTAAGTGAACAGAATCAAATTGCGTCTCAAAATAACACTACAATGCAAATGATTTGAATTGAACTCTTTAATTACAAGAACTGCTAGTGAGTGGAGGAACGGCTTTATGGATTAGGACAACATAAGCCATTTTGCCCTGAGCACAGATTTTGATAATTTCAAAAGATATTTTTCTCACAGTAATATCAAAGGCTTGGGTGAGCCAGCAGGCACTTAGCGCGCTGATCAGAACTCACCCTCAAGAGAATGCAAAAATTGTGACTGGAACATTCTCATCTCTGAGGATAACTCTTTTACCTGATATTAGACCAATATTGACCTCTCTCATAGAGGAAAGTGTGTCCTCTGAATCTGTTAAAAAAAAATATCTTGGGTAGACACTACAGAAAAAAAAAACAGAGGCTCTAGAGGGAGGTTTACCTCTATGTGAGGTAAACAGCTGAAGTCTTGCACCAGAACAGCTTCTCAGCAGTGTCTGAATTTCACACTTTCAAAACAAATGTTTGCAAACATTTCAAATTTTAGAGCAGCAACACTTATACTGAAAATTGACATTAAAAGAATCACATCCTACTTTAAAGCAACTTTACTGATCAATATGTCAAAACCTGTATCTGGCAAAATTTTCTTTCATCTCAGATATTAAAAAACCCTTCAAAATAATTAATACCTGACTTATCTGTGCTTTATTTGACTGACTAATATTAAAATATGTTTCTTTAATTTTCAATCTCTCTCTCATTCACAGTCTCTTCAGATGCTGAAGACATTAATTCCATACAATTTCCTAGAAGTTAGGCATTTGAAGTCTGTTAGAAAAAGGTAGAAAGATGAGAGATCCTTACTGAAGTTTACCAGTTTCAAACTGTCTAACTTGAAGCTGTTTATTTATTTATTCTGCCCTGTTTTTTGCCATGGAAGAAAAAAAGCCTCAAATTTACTTTTACATTTTCCCTAGGAATTACTGCCTTTCAACTTGTTGTCACAAGCTAACTTGATGAGCATTCTGTAATGAAAGGAGAGACTCTACTCACTAAACTAGTCCTTTCAATTTCCTAATTCTTTTCTCACTTTTATATTATATTGGGGTTTAGAAAAGCAAGTTATGTGCTATTATGATGAGGTTTTGATCTATATTCTGGAACAAGTGTCTAAATTTAAATAACTTAGGTCGAAAGGGAGCAATAATCTTAATGACTTTCATTCTGAAAAGTCTCCCTGAAAGGAATCAATGTTGAATATTTTATTAGACCATTGAAATAATGGATGTTTTCCAGATATTGTCAAGGAAGAAAGTTGAAATAAGTTGTGGGACATTTCTTCAGTGCTACTTGTCAGCTGTAAAGAATAGCTTTCAGGATTTTGTAAACAGATGTATCCATTGACCCGTATACCTCGGAAACTTTAATCTTAGGGAGGGTGATTGGGGGAGGTTTGGAAAGAAGAATCTAAAAAAACTGCTCCTACAAAATGGTAAATGGAATTGCAGCAGAAAGAGAAACAGCATGCAATACTCTGGAAATGCTGCAGTTGTCAACAGTAATTGATTTTTACACAGAGATTTCTAGAATTATGAAATCAAAATCTCACCAAATTTGGAGGATTTTGATAAAAGAATATTCAAAAAGGATTTGGCAACTGACTTATGACTTACAAGTTAGCTGGCTGTCTAAATGTAAAAATTTCGTTATAGATACAGTGAGAGTCCAGAAGACAGGTGTTTTTTAACTTGAGTCTCTAAGGACTTAGCATTTAAATAACACACCTAATATGTTCTTTCAACACCAGCAGTGCTGGCCATCTCACAAGATTGAGTTGTAATTTTCTGCTGGTGACAGCGCTTACCTATGAGTGTGCATACTGATTTCCTTTCTATTGTAACCCTGGCCATCATCCATAACGGTGAAGTGGGCTTCACACCTCTTGCTGAAACCATGTCACTGTAATTAATTTGTCCAATGACAAGAAGCCCACAGAGGAAGCATGAATCTGTGCCCTGGAAATACCAAGTTCTGGAACAAAGAGCTTGCATACTTATAGCAAGTTTAAAACTCATTACAAGAGATAACTTAAGAATTTCAGAACTGAAATCCTATGGTTGGAACAATCTCCAAAATCTCCTTTACAAGAGTTGCTGCAGCTAAAGAGACATTTTTAAGTTTACTGAAGAAAATGTCTTTGTAAGAAATGAAAATATTAGGAGTCAGCAGCCTTCTCGTTTCCAGCATATTGTGGCTCTTCTTATGCAGTAAAATGTCCACACACTCCTACAAGTCATAAGCAGATAGCAGTTTATCTTGAAAAATCTACAAAAATCTACAAATAAGATCTTCCCCTTCTATGTGAATTAAAGTCCTCTATGTGCTCTTCACAAGTGTGTTCCTGCATGCAGCTAGATGCTGACAAAAACAATAAGAGCCAAAATGCTTCAAGATGCTCCACAGGGGCAGGGAAGGCCATAGCTGAGGGTGGCAGCAGGGCAGGCACAGACAGGGAGCTCACCAACAAGAAATTACATCCTACTACAGGACCCCAGCAAGGCAGGGTTCACTGGAGGTAACCAAGGTGCGCCAGGAGTCCATAATGCTGAGCAAGTCCATAATGATTTGGCACATCCAAGGAAGTCATTTCAAGAAATTAAGATTCCAATCAAATACAAGCAAAGTTACAAAATAACTCAGGCACAGAGCAAGAATAACTGGACCAAAGAACTGAAATGAAACTTCTGAGTGAAGTGCGAAGAAGTCCTTCAACAAGCCCTTCTGCAGACTTTTTCACAGAAGTCAAGAGGCAGTTCTCATGGCCCTGACTACATCTGTACTGTCACAACCTTTGTTCTGTGCAACGATCTTAAAATATCATTTTTGGGTTAACAAACAGCTGACTGATTTCTTACACGCATTGAACTTTGCATACTCAGTTCATACAAGAATAAGTTCTGACCTTACTTCAGCACACACAAATGAAAGCATTATTTGATCTGATAAAGATACTAATCACTTTGCATATTCAAAATTAGAAGCTGTGTTCTGTAATAACTATAGATTTGATCTGAACTCAAATGTTTATAACTCATTCTGCCTCTCAGCATTTTAAGGGATGTTTGCTCTGCAAACATTAATTTTGGTGAGACAAGTGACTGCGCACACGGTTTTTACTGTGCCTCCGTTTGAGGTTACCAGTCCTGATGACTTCAAATCAACATTTTTGATGAAATTTTACTCTTTGTGTGTTTCATCCTTGAAAACAGCTGTTTGAAAATGTACCTCCAAAAAGCATTGGCACAAAAAAAGAGTGATTGTGATACAATGGATATTTTTCTCTGGCAAGAGAGGTCATAAGACAGTCCAGTAGAGAAACATGATCAAATTTTTCTTTGAGTTGAATGTCTGATTACATCTATATACATTCCATTTGAAAATTGACAGGTAATATATTTATGTCAACTGCAAAGGGAGTCGCAATTATACCAAAAAATTGATCTTTTTTTTTTTTTTTTGGCATTCTTGAAACCT
>WBMW01000134.1:28896-75328 GCA_013396635.1 Penelope pileata
TCTTGAAACCTATTCTCAAATTCCTTTATCGAAACAGAAAGCAAGGCTGCATATTTTTCGTTGTTCACAGGACTGTGTTTAGCCATTGCATCAAAATGCGTACAATTATTTGCCATTACTTGAGTTAGCACTGCACTGTGTCCTCTCAACGTCTTGGGTTCAGCTCAGACAGCGTTAAACAGCACACCAACGGTTTGGTTGTTACTGAGTGATGCGAGCAGGTCCAAGACCAGGCCAGGCCACTCTACGGGAAAGAGCCACCACCATGAAGGCTCAGCAGCAGGAAGAGGGCTGCATGCAGCTTGTGGACTGTGGGTTGGACATGCCTGTAACAAGTTAACAGAGAATTCACAATTTATTGTCAGAGCCATAGAGCCGATATATTTTATTTCTGTGGTCACACTGTACAGTCTGATGACCTAATTGCATAACTGAGAAACAAGAAGAAAGCTTGAGAAAAGGGCAACCAATATGCATTTGGTTATGCAACACATTTTTTGAATGTTGATCACGATCTCTTTTACAAAATTATGTCCAAGAAATTATTTTACAATTGGAAAAACATAATTGCAAGAATTTTTGAAGAAAATATACGCTATATTAATCGATATTTTCAATCCCTTTGTTCGCTTTGTTCCCTTTTTTTTTCCCTTTCTTCTCTTTTCCATGAAAAGACAGAAAAGATTCAATCCCATTATTTCTGTTATTGCAAACTGCTGTAATTTAACTGTCAGTTTAGTTTGTAGCACATTTAATATCTGTGACCCAAAATCTTTAGTACTTACTTTAGCTAGAGTACATTTCTGTCATCAAGTGTTGGCATTTCCTGTACTAATGGTTTTCATATTTAGTTCCCTGAAGTACATAGAAGATGTACATTGTCCCTTTCCAAGTAGTGAAGAAACATTTCACGATCAAGACTTACTATATGTCTAGCTCCTTCCTTAGTATTTCCTCTTTACCACTTGCTTGGATTCATATTCTATTTGTTCTCTTTGTCTCTTAATTTAAGCTTGCTAATTATCTGTTAATGTAAGTTTTAGTGCAACATCCCTTGCATGAAACCTCATCATCTACCTCATTAGTAAATCTCATTCAACTCACTCTACCTATTATTACCTGGCCAAATTTCCATTACGTTTTGTCATTGAGAATGTTATCAAGGAGAGATTAAGTTACATGAACACTAAGAGGAGATAGAAAAATTAATTCAACTTAATCCTGGTAAAATAGTTTTTTCTCCACTACAGAAAATAGGCTTCAGCTTAAATTACACTTAACAAAGGCTTCTATTTCCTTGCAGGGGTAGCAGGATATGACATTCAGCTACTGTTAATGCATGTAGCAGCCAAATCAAGTATGTACAATGAAGTATTTAGACTAACCATTCAAAACAATTTTTGATATTGGAGATTATAGAGAAATATGTATTTTAAAGGTAGTAATAAATACGTATCTTCTAAGAGAGCGATGTATGATTTCCACATTTTAACTGTTACAGTAAATTCATTAGACATTATTGTTGTATAATACTCATTTTTAAAGAAGTGCACAAAGAATCATAATTTTTCTCAGAATTTGCTTCCACTAGAAACTTCATGGTTCTAGAGTGTAACTCTTAAATGTGAAATGTGTCAACTAAATTCTGAAGAACCTGAGAGTTCTTACACTGAGGCAGGATATAAGAATTCAGTAGAGAAAAAGCAGAGTTTATGGGGTCAGCATGTAATAGTTTTACAGAGTTCTGTAATTCTCCCTGTATGAGTGCATTTTTTATTTTTTTAATTGTAGGTATAGCTAAGTCCTTAGAACATCTGTGAGCCTATTCTCATTGTGATCTTCGAGTAGTTAACCAAAAGTCAGATGTAAGTTTCATGGGCTTTGTTACATTTATAGGAAATGAATATTCTCCTTCCTCAAAATTACCAATTAGAAGACGTGATCATGCATCATACATTACTTTAATGGGCATGCTCACCATGGAGCCGGAATAGTAAGCAATAGTGAAAGCAATGTGAGTACAAGCATTTAACGTTAAGTCAGCTAATCTATGCCTCGTTTAAAATACGATGAACTTTAAAAGGGCTCAATTTGTCTCACTTACGGAACCTGCTACTCCTTTTGCAGGATGCAGTTCACTCTAGTATCAAGTGGTGAGCATGTCTATGATCTGAAAACTGTTTCAGGATCTGTTAACCGGGTAATTCTCTACCCACGATCTGGTCAGTATATATACTGGCCCAGAAGAAGGCCACAAAGATGATTAGAGAGCTGGAGAATCTCTCCTATGAAGAAAGATTGAGAGAACTGGGCTTGTTAGCTTTGAGAAGAGAAGGCTCTGGGGTAACCTCACTGTGGCCTTCTAGTACTTGAAGGGAGAGGCTGAATTTTTACGTGATCTGATCATGATAGACAAGGACGAATAGTTTTAAACTAAATGAGAGAAAATTTAGCTTAGACAGTAGGAGGAAATTTTTTACTCAGATGATTGTGGGGCACTGGCACAGGCTGTCCAGAGAGGCTGTGGGTGTCCCCTCCCTGGAGGCGTCCAAAGTCAGGTTGGAAGGGACCCTGGGGAGCCTGATCCAGTGAGTGGCAGCCCTGCCCACGGCAGGGGGTTGGAAACAGGTGATCTTTATAGTCCCTTCCAACCCAAGCGACTCTATGATTTTATGATATTCATTCCTCATTGAAGAGAATTAAACTTTCAAAAAGTACAGTTTTGACTTATTCCAAATGCTTAGTTTAGGATGAAATGAAATACAACTCAAATTCCCAGATCTCTCCATCAACAGGACAGTGATATTGGAATGATTAGATTGATAGGGATGTCCACAGTATTAACTGCATTCCATCCTTCACAGAAATTTTTGTGCAGACTGAGGGACTGTGAATGTGGGTAGTGACTAAACTAGCCATTTGATGTATCCATACTATTTACTTTACTAATCTGTTCTTTCAAGACAAACAGAAGCATGGAAGATTGACAGGAAAAGCTCAAGTCCAAATCACCTAAACATGAAAAAGAACAGCAGTTAACACAAGATTTAATCTCTAAACAACATATTTCTCATGAGGGCTGTCAACTGTTTGCCACAGTGAATGGATCCCTTTGTTTGCTTACTCTGCAGAAGCTGAGTAAGCTTTCTGTACTGCACCTTGGCAGTGTGTTTATCTCTCCAGAAGCAGGGACTCCCAAAGGGTAGCAGGAAAGTTCTATTTCCATAGCTGCAGCAGCTTTGGCCTCTCCTTTTAGTGTACTGATAATTTTAAAATCTCTCCAAGGTTGTGAAATCAGAATTCTGAGCTCCTACACATGCCAGTAAAGGAACAGCATCTTTATTTAAATATCTACTGAGAAGAGCAAGTTTTCCTTAGAGAAAGACCAATATATGTAACTTATATACTTATATCTATAAATTATGTATAAATCATAAACCAGAAATAGAAAAATCGTTAATACTCCTAAGTTTCAAAATGTTTATATAGATTCTGGCTCCAGAATGGAACTCCATGTTGTTTCTAATCTGATATTGCATGCAATTTATACTGTAGGATTTTATTCCATTATCCTTACATGAAGTCCAGCAACTTCTAAGCTCAAATCTTGTAGCCCTGCCTCCTCAGAATTTATATAAAATGTGTTTTTTTGAGTTGTATATGTCTGATGTGTTGATTTAATTAACGCTTACACTTAGTGAATTGCTTTAGATAGATTTGATTTAATGATTCTTAGCTGAACATTACGTTTTACTGTTTGTCAGTTAATCATTTCTTAATCTCTTTTTCAAGGGATTGAGAACAATTACGTGATAGCTTTTTAAGTCTATGCAACTTTTAATCATGCCTTTCTAACATCTAAGTATATTACTTCTGCAGTTACCTTTGTCAGTCAAACTTGTAATCTCATCAAAAAATGAAATCAGTTCCGTCTGATAAGACCTGTTCTCTGTAAGATGATATTGACTGCATTTATATTCCTCTTAATTTAATTATGTACTGATTGAATCCTGTCAGCTTTCTACTCTTTTGTGCTAGGATGATAACATGGTAATCAATCTATACTTCAGCTGGGCTGTTCTGCTGTCTCCTTTGGCAAACTATTAACTCTCTTATCTTCAGAAATGACACCTACATTCTATTATTGATTAAAAATAAATAGCAGGAAACTAGAAAGAACTCCAGCCAAATCTTGAAGACTCTTGGGTATGTTTAGGTTATCTTGGATTTGCTTAGTTTGTTTCTAATTTTAGAGAGAAGAAACAAATCTGAAGAGTGCCATCTACATTTGTTTCTCCCTTGTTTAATCACTGCAATATTACAGACTTTGTCCATTTCCCTTCTTTCAAAGAAAATATCAGGTTTATGCACAAAGCACAAGCACAGGATCTTCTTTGCCTTAGGCACAGCAGGCAATTCCAATATTCAAAGTTTTTAGACACGTGCTTCCAGTTGGTTTTATGTTTTTGTTGCTTTTTTTGTTTTAATAAAAAATATTAAAAGTTTTGTTAGTTTTATACATTATTTTATATGCAGCCAAGACAATTCTCTAGAGCATGGGTGTCCAACCTTTTGACTTACCTGGACCACACTGAATGAGGAAGAATTGTCTTAGGCAGCATATAAAATATAGTAATGTGTAAAACTAACAAAACTTAATATATTTTTTAGTAAAATTAAAAAAAAAAAGAACAGCAAAAACAAAACTAGTGGGATATTTGACCTTGTTTTTGTGAAACTAATCCATCAGTTTGGTTCAGTAGAAGTAGTTGTAGTTTTCAGTGAGTTCTCAAGGTATTCAGAGATTTTTGATGAAATTTTACTCTTCCTGTGCTTCACCCTTAAAAGTAGTTATTTGCAAATATGTATACTGCCAAAAAGCAATGGCACGAATAAAGTGTGATTATGAAGTGAAGGATATTTTTTTCTGATAAGAGAGTTCTTATAAAAGTCTAGTAAAGGGACATGATCAAATTTTTCTTTGAGGTGAATGTCTGATTGCAATTCTATACATTCCATTTAAAAATTCACAGGTAATGTATTTATGTCAACTGTAAAGTGAGTCAAAAATATACCAAAAAATTGATGGTTTTTTTGGCACTCTTGAAACCTACTCTCAAATTCCTTTATCAAATCAGAAAGCAAGGCTGCATATTCTTCACTGCTCACAGGACTGTGTTCAGCCATTGTACCAAAATTCCCAATTTATTCAGACTTTTCACATTTTGTCACTAGAATCCTCATCACGGTACGGTGTATATCCAAAGCAATTTAGCATTCCTTTCCCCTTTTCTAATGGGAAGTCGTCTTTGACTCCTATTGCTTTTAGAGGCAGTTATTCTAACATTTCTTAAAGCGCTAGGAAAGAGCCATCATTTTGAACAAAACAATTGAAACTAATATATCACCAAACGCAAATGTTAGAAAAGAAAAACTAGTGCCTTTCACAGCTCAAATGACTTTTTTCTCCAATTTAAATACACTTTTGTCATGCTAACAGTACGTCTTTTAAGATCTCTTTCATTTCATAGCATCATTTTGGTCTGAATTACAGTATGCATATTATGTAATATGCATATACAGTATGCATGTTCATATTGCATGGGCAATGTTTGTTTTCATTCTTAGTAATCATTGTCCAAATTATTTATAATGTGCTGAGCTAATGCAAAGTCTAAAAATCAAAGACAAACATTAAGCCATGTTTATAAATATTCTTCTCTATAATGATTAATATATTTGTTTTAATTGTCTTTTTTTAAAGACTCTTTAATTCTTTAAGGACCTGGTCTCATCTATCAGTTAGAGTTTAGAAACAGATGATGTATATGTATGATGTAAACGCTTTAACCTAACGGAAATAAAGCTGCTTTAAATGGAGTAGCAGGAAAAACAGAAATCCGAGGGAAATTTCCATTTTCTGAAAACACAAAGTTCAGTCAGGTATATCCCCACTGTTAGTGGCTTGACAAGATGTGTTTCTTGTTGAAGACATATCTTCAAAGGCAACAGTAAATTCCTCATCTTCAGGTAGAGGAGCAACATACAGCCTGTTCTAGAAGATGAATAAGATGCTTTATGTATAGAAATGAGGTCACAGAACTGGTTCCAGAACAATTTTACATCTCAGCAATGTGGCCACAGAAGATTAAACACCAAATCACACTGCATAATTCTCCACCAGTGTCACCTTACCATTCTATTAATTCATGATATGAAATATGTTTTTTTCAGCTTTTGGGGAAACGCCAGAGAAAAATAAAAGATAACCTTGAAAGTCATAGTTAGAAAAGCAGCTTTCTCAGCATGTTATGCATGCAACCTAATACAATGAGATTTATAGATTATTTTCTGAAAGATTGTTGTCATGGTCTTTTGCAAATGAAGAGGCAAAATGGCTTCAGACAGGTTCTTCGCAACCCTGGTCAAAGTGTTATAGGTTTTAACAACAAGCATAAACAAAGGTTCCATGCAGGTTTTGACTCACCCAACCTGTAGGTGAGACCTCTGTCTATGTAGTGCTCCTTTCCAGGACACAGCCTAGCTCCAAGTGGTGTTCTCCCTCCCATGGCTGGCCTTTAAATGGGCCCAAGGTGGCTCCATCCTGGGTCCACTCCTTCTGATCATGCATAGGTGCAAACAATTTACCTGTGCTCCCTGGGCCAGCCACACTCCTTCACCAGATGCTCAATCATTAGTTCAAGCCGTGACCTAACAGTTCCCCCACATGTGCATTTACGTTATTCTTAGGTTTTGTAAACACCTAATCCCTGGGCAGAACTTACTTAATATTCAGCTTCAAAAGAACCATTACTTAAATAGTTAAGAAACTCCATAGGAACACTAAGTAAAAGATTTTGAATACTTGGCTTCTGCTCAGAATTCCTCCAAAACGAAAGCTCTTTATTGTTTTTCAGGAGTGGTAAAAAGGGGAAGTTTTTTTTCTTAAAAATTACATTTCTTTTCTGTATGAGTTGCTACGGATTAGATGTATTTATTTTCCTATTCCTTAAAGGATACCTGCAAAGACATATTTAATTCTATGAAGTCGTTCAGAATAAGAACATATAAACNCAGATGCTCAATCATTAGTTCAAGCCGTGACCTAACAGTTCCCCCACATGTGCATTTACGTTATTCTTAGGTTTTGTAAACACCTAATCCCTGGGCAGAACTTACTTAATATTCAGCTTCAAAAGAACCATTACTTAAATAGTTAAGAAACTCCATAGGAACACTAAGTAAAAGATAGAATATTTTGAATACTTGGCTTCTGCTCAGAATTCCTCCAAAACAGAAAAGCTCTTTATTGTTTTTCAGGAGTGGAAAAAGGGGAAGTTTTTTTTTCTTAAAAATTACATTTCTTTTCTGTATGAGTTGCTACGGATTAGATGTATTTATTTTCCTATTCCTTAAAGGATACCTGCAAAGACATATTTAATTCTATGAAGTCGTTCAGAATAAGAACATATAAACTCCCTGATTGGACTAATTTCTTCAGGAAATAGCAATGGAGACAATTTTGATCAATACGAATAATCAATCACAGCACTTATCTCTAATCTCACTGAGATTTCAAGACAACTTATTACAAAATCAGGAATTTTATCACACACTCTACCTATTTTTCATGTCTTTATGGTTCCGTTTAGACTTATCCTCCTAGTTAGCCTCAGTGTTCTGCAGAGCCCACTGAGCTGTAATAACTTCCTCCTTGCAAATCTGGGTCTTGTACACCTAATGGTATTTCCTTTCTGTTTTTCTTTCACAAAGTTCATAATAAAAATTCAATTAATTTAGTCCCCTTTAAGGTTTATAATGTGAGCTACTGTCACATGAATTTTGCCACTGTGAGATAAAAAGCAGACTTTGTCTTTGCAGCCTCAGGTGTTCTGCTGTTACTGTGTTAATGCCTCATGGTGGCTTTTCAGATTTTCAGGAGGTAATGTTCTCTGAGACAAAGCTAAATGCAGCTGACATTTCATCACAGCTGAAAAAGTCATGGGGGAGGTTTGGCCTGTCTAAGGGTTTACTTTAGCTCTAAAACAAGTTCTGTGGAAATCTAAGTTCTGACTGCTCACAACCTATTGACCTCTGACTACGTGATGGATGTGAAGCATTGACATCCAAGCTTTGTCTAACAGAAGAAAAAGGTACAGATCAGCATTATTGCCTCTTATGTAATGTTCTAAACAATAATGTCAGTCCATTCCTTTGGTTTTTCTTGAGTGCTTATGTAAATGAGCACAGAATTCTCTGAAGTACTGAGGCCAAGGTGCTCAGGGGCCCAATCACACTTCTGTGGGTTCACAGGGACAGGAGAGACCAGAGCTGGTCTCATAACAGCAATTTCTGCTAACGTAACAAAAAAGTTGCTTATTTCAATGCATGATGTGCTTTTCTTTAGATGCTTATTGGTAGTTTTCTTTTGCAGTTTAATTTTTATTCATCATAAGTAGACATCATGGAAGCTATAATTAATCTTCAGCACTATCAGGTAGAATTGAACATAAAATTGAAATGTCTTACAGCAAAAAGTAGAATATATCAATATAGAATCTTGAACCTACTAAATGAGAAAGTCAGCCTAAGCTTAATTGAATAAGCTCTCAATTTAGTGTGTTTATCACATATTTTAAGTCTGAATAGGTGAGGCCTTTATCTGAAGGAGGATGTTACACTGGGGTTTTTTAAATCAGTTGAGAAAATACTAATTACATCTCTCTGAAAAACTATGGTGGGATGTTTATTAATGCTTTGTGAACATTTTGTCCAGATTTTTCAATGAAGAATCAAAAGAAATGTGAATGTTGCCTCTAAGAACAACTGTGAAAAGTCTTGCTTCAGATCACTGGTTACTGTTAAGAAGAATCCTGGAATTCGGGCTTTTCCCTTCAGATACAATTTTGAAATTAATATTGTCCTTAGACAGACACTGAACAGATAACCAGTAAAAGAGAACACTTATTATCTAATCCATGGCACAGGAAACTACAGAGGAAGTATCATATTCTCATTCTACCTATGCGCTTTATATCTGTTAATAGGGGTGGATGCCTGTAGCTGACAGAGCATTTGAGATGCACTCATTTGCTGCTTTCTTTTTCTGCTAAGACTAGCAGATAAGGAGACAGTTAGTGTGATTTAAGTTCTCCTTTTATTGGTATGGACATTTTTGACTCTACATTTAAATAGTCATACCATATTTTAAAACTACAATTACACACAGTATACTTATACTAGGCTAAACGTTTCCACCAAAGGGGTGGTGTTAGGGATAATAACAAGAAAATAAATGCTTGTATTTCCGTATACATGTGCCTATAGGAATGTGGGTGCATTACATTTTGTAGCTCCTTAGGCATATCATATATTCCCCCTCTTTTTCTATACTTTTAAAACATATTCTTAGATAAGCATATAGAATGTAAATTGAGGGGAGGATACTATGTGACTAAAGTAACTACACTCAAAGCCAGTACTGCAAAATACATAGCTATGCACTGAGTATTTTGTTACTACAAATTTGTGCTAAAAAACCTCAGCGATTTTTGAAGCCTTGTTGACAACTCCGTCTTGCTCTTTGAGAAACTTACATGCAAAGCCTTTGTCCACCAGGCCAATCCACAAGGGTGGATTTAGGCCTGTATAAAGCCTGTTGGATGTTTCTTTCTTTCAATGTTAGATGGTACTGTAGTCAGAGTAATCGTAGCAGGAAGCATCATATAATGAATTTTCCCTGTGTAAACAAAGGATATCATTAGAGCTTGCTGCTGTTCTATCAAGTTAGTGCTTCAGAAACACATCAGCTTTTTATAAAGTGTGTTCTAAGTGCTAATATAAAACCACTGTGATAGTCGTGCTATTTCTGCACCTTGAGACTACTTTTTCCTGAGAATTGCACCAAAAGTGAAGTCTCCCCCACCAGAATGCCCAGTTTTCTTAACATCTGATGATGCCTTGATCTCCACTTCTCCTAAATCCTCTGCATCTCATTCTCTTAATCACTCTGCATAATGAAAAGTCCACGTACTGAGAAAGCACACAGGTTTTCCAGCCAAGTCTCCACTCAAACTAACCAGTCTGAATCTTATTATGTAAAACAGAGAACACTGAATTCATTCCTGTCAGTAAGACTTTATAATATCACAAGAGGCTGAACCAGATTATATCATTGACAGCTGCATAATATAAACGGAGAGGAGTTGCTGTGCTGTGTTTAGTGGGAGACACTAGGAGAATTAGAAATTACCTTGCTTTATTTTGATTACTGAAGCTTTGCCAACATGCTATTAAGTGGCAAGGTGATTTGTTAGAAACAATCAGCTAATATTCACAAAAATTCCAATTATATTTAGATTAAAAAAAATAAGAAACCTAAATATCTTGCAGATATTTAATTAGAAACTCTGTTATGTGCTCCTACAGTTATGTTCTTTCTGTTACCTTATTCACCTTATTATTCACTTTATTACCTTACCTGATTATATCCTGCATATCCCTAAAGCACAAATTTTTATCCTGGCCCATGAGAGTTGGTCTCATGATTTCAAGGGAATTATACTTCACCAAGGAAATGATCTTTCTGCTGGACTCAAAACTACTGGAGAGATTTTCTGTTCTTTCATCCATCTATGAATATTTATTACTCTACAAGGTGAGTCTAATAAGAGTCTGATTTAAAACCCACTGAACTCAAAAGGAGTCTTTCAGATTATTTTAATGGGATTTAATGCTGACCCTAAGACTTTATGCCAATAGACATTACTGAGAGCTGCAAGCATTCTGAAAAGATAGAGAAAGAACACAAAGGAGTAGAGCTGAGTAGTATGAGTATATAAAGAATCTGAATGTGTCAGGTTTCACTAAGAGATTTTCATTTAGCTGCTACATCAACTACTTGACAAATGAAAATGACGTTAGTGTCTTACCCACAGGGTGTCAGAACTCTGCTCATTTCTGTATCTTTCACTACTTTGCACTCTGATATTTACAAGGCAAATTGGATTGTACTGTAGGGAGATATTTGCAGGAACAGCTGCCTAAATGGTTCCCCCAAAATGGGAGAAAATACCCAGTAGAGATACGTAAAGATAAAAATTAAGTAAATGCCACTTGAATTAAAGTATATGCTTTTTTTAATATGTATGTATACATATATATCTTACATTTTGGCTGAAAAGAGCCCAAAGTTTATTATTTGTATATCAACATGTTTACATATATCTTGTTCTACATATATATATTTCCATTTAGCTCTAAGTGAGAATATTAATTATTTTTTCAATAATTTCAATTGAAAGTATTTGTATTTATTTATGAGTGTAAATTTATATCGTATATATGAACAGCACGCTTCAGATGTTTATCAGATCCTTTCTAAATCTGCACATTTTTTGAGATCGGTTCATGTTTTATTATGAATGCAACTAGTTCTGAAGCAAGGGACAGAAGAGGGATTGGTTCAGTCACAAGTGAGAAGGAAGTACCCAAATTTGTATCTGCACGAAACTGCGGCAAATACCTCTTACCTCTTGGTTTCAGATCAGATAAGTGTAATTACAGCCCCTGCAAAGTATTATTTTATTTTTGTTAGGAAATAAATAATGCAAGCAGTATGGATATCAGATGATTTTTTACTTAGCTGATTTCTCAGTATCCACTGCATCTCAGCTAGTGTTGGCATGCAGATATAGTTCCATCTCTCATTGCTGTAAATCTGTTTGTTTCTGACATTACAGGAAATAGTATAATGGCAAAAACTTTGCAAGATGATTGCTGAACAACACTTTGGCTTTCCTGGTGAATGCTAAAATGCAATGGAGAAGGAAGATTTTAATTTCTGTTGCTGTTTGATGTGGAGAACAGAAAAAAGGAAGAGCCTTACAATGCAAAAACTTAGCTGAACAGGACTGTTAACAATGAATCATTGGCAGCTTTGGTCATTATTCCAAAACATTATTCTTCCTGAAACACATGGTAATTGGGTTCATATTGGGTTCATTAATAATATTTGTTCAGTGGTATATTTATTTTCATTTCTCTCCCTTATTTAAGTGACAGTATTTAGCCATTTGGTACTGCAACCTTCCATGTGCCATATACAATTTCTTGGTTCACCTAAATACCACATGCAGAAGTTATTTCATGAATATTCTCAAAAGATTCTTGTGATTACTGTTGTCTATTCTTTTGTGCTTCCTTTGATGAGCCAAAAACTTAGCCTCTCACCCTGCTCATTTCAGTAAAATTGACCTCTTTGGTTGTTGCATGAAAGAGTGTCTCCTGACACACACATTGTATCAATTATTTACTTATCCTACAAATGGCAAATGTAAGATTGCACATGATCTGCAGACTTACGTATGATGGGATAGTGCAGAGCTGCTAACATATGGAAAGGTGAAGATCTATATTCAGCATCTATTGCATTTCTTTGATGTTTGTAGAGATACAAAATGATCAGAAAACAATGTATTTAGGACATTTGTATTTTTAGATGCACTCTAAAGAATTGCAGTGTTCTGTTTAATCTCACCATTGAACGCAGAAATTGGAATAGAGATGAAAAGAGGCAGTAAATGTAAAAATGAATTCTGTTCAACTTCCAATTCAAAAGAAGTACTCTACATGACATTGTATATGTTCTCATAAAATTATCAGAATATTATCAAGTAGTTGTTAATAACTTCAGCTCAAATATTCTGAGAATTTCAGAATATAAATAATCAGTTATGTTGTTATGATCTTTCCTGTATCACGTGCCATTAGGTTTCATACAATAATTTTTGTATCAAGACCAAAACTTTATTTTGTTTTGTTTTTTCCTGAGAAGAAAGATACCACTGTAATTAGCACTCTTAGAAATTTGCCTGTAATATATTACAGAATACTTAACTTTAGTCTGTATCAGAAAAACCCATTAAACATTTATTTTTCATGGATGGACAAAGACTGATTATTCTATGTAATATGAAAGAATTTATGATATTCCATGAATGACAGCTCTGTAGTTATTTGAAAGCAAGGAATATGAGTAAAAGGAGAGTTTACAAACACTTTAACATACAAAAACTGGCAAATGTGTGTTTGTTCCTTGGTGCAAGATTTAAAAAAAAAAACAACATGACTAGTCTGGGATTAAGAATAGCAAAATTTGTTTTTTTATATTCAAAGTAATTGTTTTATTATTTTTGAAAATATTCTGTGAACACAAGATGTTAAAAGTCTGACATAAAATTAAGTATACTAACTAAATAAATGAATGCAACTAAGTCAACTTCTGTTAAAGGTAATATTTTAACAAAAATTCTTCGTATTATGGATATTCTTTTAGATAAAGACTTCAGATAGCTCCTCTCCATCATTTCCATTTCACTGGAAAGGTAGCGAAGGAAACTAAACCTATAGTTTCCACTTCATCCACTAAATGAATCTTAATTTTCAAGGCAGAGTTCAACGTAAAAACAATTAGTACTTAGAATCATAGAATCAATTATAGAATCACAGAATGGCCTGGGTTGGAAGGGACCCCAAGGATCATCAGGTTCCAACCCCCGTGCCACAGGCAGGGCCACCAGCCTCCACATCTGGTACTAGATCAGGTTGCCCAGGACCCCATCCAACCTGGTCTTGAACACGTCCAGCGTCAGGGCATCCACAATCTCTCTGGGCAGCCTGTTGCAGCATCTCACCACTCTCAGTAAAGAACTTCCCCCTGATGTCTAATCTCAACCTTCCCTCCTTCAGTTTAAAACCATTCCCCCTTGTCCTATCACTGTCTACCCTTGTGAAAAGTTGGTTCCCCTCCTGTTTATAATCTCCTTTTAAATCCTGGAAGGCTGCTATGAGATCCCCCCACAGCCTTCTCTTCTCCACGTTGAACAAGCCCAGCTCCCTCAGTCTATCCCCGGAGAGGAGGTGCTCCAGCCCTCTGATCATCTTTGTGGCCCTCCTCTGAACCCTCTCCAACAGTTCCACATCTTTCCTGTATTGAGGGTCCCAGACCTGGACACAGTACTCCAGATGGAGCCTCACGTGGGCAGAGTAGAGAGGGACAATCACCTCCCTGTACCTGCTGGCCACTCCTCTCCTGATGGAGCCCAGGATACCATTGGCCTTCCGAGCCGCAAGAACACACTGCTGGCTCATGTTCAGTTTTTCTTCCGCCAGGACCCCCAGGTCTTTCTCTGCTGGGCTACTCTCAAGGATCTCTTCTCCCAGTCTGTGTACATATAGAATCATAGAATGGCCCGGGTTGGAAGGGACCCCAAGGATCATCAGGTTCTAACCCCCCTGCCACAGGCAGGGCCAATCTGGGATTACTTTGACCCAAGTGCAAGACCTTGCACTTCACTGCGTTGAACCTCATCAGGTTCACACGGGCTCGCCTTTCGAGTTTGTCAAGGTCCCTCTGGATGGCACCCCTTCCTTCCAACGTATCAGCTGCACCACTCAGCTTGGTGTTGTTGGCAAACTTGCTGAGGGTGCACTCAATTTCATTATCGATGTCATTGACGAAGATATTGAAGAGAACCAGTCCCAAGACAGACCCCTAGGGGACACCACATGTTACTGGCCTCAACCTGGACATAGAGCCGTTCACCACAACCCTCTGTCTACGGCCTTCCAACCACTTTCTTATCCACCAGATAGTCCACTCGCATTCTTCAGATATATCAAGATGATTTAACTCCTAATAAGATTGTGTCAACAGCACTTAAATCCTACACCTATAAATGTAAAGCTATGCAGAATGTAACAAATTACATTTTAAAGATATTTATGTTCATGTACTTGCATATATGATGCTTATAGTTCACAAAAATGGGAACTAACAGTGTTTTATATATTAACATAAATTAGAGTATTAAAAACATTCAGATGTATTGGTTTTTAAATTTTCAATTATATATGTGTATATATGTGTGTTTGTGTGCATGTTTGTACTAAAGAATTTGATCTTTATCCACCCTTTTATTGTAAAAATTGACATTGCTTGATAGTGCTAATACTACTCCGCTCTTTTTTTTTTAATCTTTGGAAAGGTACCAATTTTGTTCTATTTCTAGGCCTTTAATAGCCCACTATTCTTAACTACTCTAATGTCTCTTGTTAACTGCGTAAGGACAGTGACACTACCTTTTGCTTTTTCTAAGATTCACAGTATTTTTAAGAAGTTCAACATGTCGAATATTTTTTATATGTTTTATTTGTTGTGCAGTTTCATTAATATAACAAAAACCATACTTTAATTATTTTTTAAGTTACTCTGTGTGATTTTTTTCATCCTGTGTCTGATTCTTTCAATTCACTGAAACTGAGTCTGTTACTGAATAACACAGCAAGTCACTCTGTGTACAGTTAGAAATGTGTAATTTCTGAGCAGATCTCCCTCCTTCGCCAAAGGTATACTTTAGGACTTTAATGATGCATGAAGATGAATCCCAGTTGTAAATGCACAAGCCTTCATAATATTTTAGGGAACAAACAATTAGCATTTAAAAATGTGTGTGCATCTCATAGAAGCAATCTGGTTCTCCTCCTCCTTCCTGTTTTGAAGTCAATAGACTGTTACATCAGCCATCTGCAGTTGCATAGACAGGTGCAGGGTCAGCATCACAACTCCAAGCTTGTATAGTTCAGAATAAGCTGAAAAAATTGCTAAGCAACTAAGAAGAATTTCCAACATTGTTAAAACAAAACAAAACAGAACCCCCCAAAACAGCATTCCAGCACTGATTTCTAAAAGTATCTATGTTTTCATTTATTTCATGCATTTCTCTGGACATGGCTTGTCCTGATGACAGCATATGGATTTGCTTTAAGCTTTAAAAGGTACAGGGAAAAAAATGAAAAGTATGTCCGGCTAATCCTAAATTTAAAAATAGACTTTTTTGAGGACTTTGTATGCCTTATGGCTAACACACTGCTTTATAGTATGGATTGCCTTGGAAACATGATACTATTAGCTGCAAACATTAACCAAAATGCTGAGGTGGTACAGTGTGCCGATAAGCAAAGAGAGTTAAAATGACAATCTTCTAGATAAAATACTTCTGAAAGAGTAATCAGTACACATTGGCAGAAATGAAGTCTGGACCTGGACGTGTCATCACACAAGCATATGGTTCAATGAAGAATACAAAAAGAGATTTTATGTTTATTGGAAAGCACTGTCATAAAGTCAAACAGCAGCAAGCAAATGTTATTTTTCAGCCAACGCAATCTCCTGAAAGTATATGTATTTGGTAAAATGATGATAGTAATTAGAAAAATAAAAATTATTTTCATATTTTCAGGTATATTTTTCTCAGGATTCGTAAAGCTACCCACACTTTTAGTGAAATATTCATATGTAAAATATATTCTGGTTACTAATAGTTATGTACCCAACAATTAAAACTTTTGGTTTTATTGCCTAGTGATCTACAGAATAACTTTTCTTTTACTTTGTGCCACATTTGTGCTTTTCTGAGACTAAATTGTTGAGTCTTTTAGCAGTATAATAATGGCAGTTTTGATTGCTTTGAAAATAGAAGCATGTCAAATATGGATGATACTATTGGACAATTTATTTGGGCAAAGGTCAACAACACTGAGAAATCTGTCATTTACTTCAAAATATCCCGATTCAGATGAAATGTGTATCCTGTTGTTTTTTGTTCATTTGTTTATTTGTTTCTCTTGCTCTCTTAGGCTAAAACCAAAATGTCCTGCCCAAATGTCTTGCTTAAAGAAGATCATCAAATCTGTATGCACACATACGTGTCATTTCAGGTTGGCAATAAGAAAGGCTATCCAAGGTGTTGTTACCTTCTCAGTGAAACTATTTACTAGACTACACTGCCATCAGAAAAAGATATTATCTTCTTTAATTGCATTCCAAACTTATCCTGACCTCATACCATGAGCTGATCATAAAAAATTCTAGCTATCTTGCACTGGTATCTTTTCAATGAAGATCTGTATGATCTTTCTATTGCTGTTACATAAACACGATATTCCTTTTATTTTTTTCCTCAAATTTAATGCCATATAGTTAGTACAGTATATTTTTATTCTCTCTTTTCTCTGTCTTGTGCACTAACATATTTTGACTTGTTTGGGTTCCACTTATATGCCGATATTTCAGCAGACTATCCATCAGTTCTCGGAATAGAAATTCCTAGTAATACACACGTTTTGATTCCCTTCTGCTTACAATTAATATCAGCTTAGGATTCCAAATAAAATTTCCAAATTAAAACATACTTTTAAAGGAATTATGAAGGTATTTTGAGAAGCTGTGATGTTTAATAATTTTCTTCTTACAAGATAACAGTTGAAATTTAGTCAAAAGAGATAAATAAAAGAGTCAGATCTTTCTTCTTGCCTTTACTTATAAATTCAGATTATTTCTGGTGTATTTCCTTTTTTGTGCCCTTGTGGTTGACAAGATTGGTATTTGTGCCTCAGTCTTCAAACTGTCTTGTCTTTTTGAAGAGTCCTGCAGCACAAGCAGGCTTTGGAGCTGGGGTTGAGCAGAAGACTGTGTGTGATGATGGGTAATAAGTGTCAAAGACGACTAATCCAATGACGGTCTCCCAGGCCACAGGGCATACTTCACTCATTTTACTGGGCAAACATGAGGTGAAGCTCTTGTGAATAACAGAAAAAATATAGGTGTTGAGTCATACCAGTACATAATTAGGCCATGGCCTGTGCTTTAGCTAGCTGAACTCACCATGAGAAACTGCTAGACGTGACAGGAAAAATTGCTGGACATGGAAGATAATAGAGTGAGAAGATGACAAGTGTTATGGTTTTCATTATGGGAACTGATTAGATTTCACAGACAGTTAAGGATGAGTGAGGTGAGAGACAGCCAAACCTCACAGATAATTGAGAGGAAAGCTTGGGATCATTTCGGAAGTGAAATCTTGCAAGGCCAGCAGAGCCACAGTAACCACAATCTGTGAGATAACAAATATGGAAACAGATGTATATTTTATTCCTAACTTTAGGTTAGAGCAGAAATCCCATATTATAGCCATATGATTTCTGAATTTGTTTACTCATCGTTAATGGGTATGAGTGTGTGAACCACTAGTGACCTTCAAGCAGGACTAATGAATAAGTAGGATGAGAGATCTGAGTACCAGTCGCTGGAGAGAGAAACTATGGGTGGGAGGAACCCTTAGATCTTGGTGCTGGCTACTGATGGGAACTATATTGTGTGTGAATGGCACGAGGGTGAATTCATCCTAGCATAATTGAAGACCAGTGCCTAGAAAGAACCACGGCCTAAGCCAGCTACTGGCGAGGGACCTTGGATCAGGGCAAGGATATAGATGAACGTAGAGTCTGTGATAATATTCAAGAAATCCAAGGCAAGGGTATGCCTGTAAATCTAAGCTGAGGGTATGGGTAGGTACTACTAGTGAGCTCCAGTCCTTTTCACTGTGTGTCTCTGTGTGTGTGTGAGTGTACCAAGTGCAGGTACTCCACTTCACTGCTGGCTGGACCTGTGCACAGGCAGATGCTGCATCTATGGGCCTCAGACAGCATAAACCCTGAGGTCTGAGAGGGACCAGAGTCATCTCTAGAGGGCCAGGAAAGAGAACTCTTGTGAGTACCAAAATCTACCACTTCTGGCTATGTTTCACAACAAACATAACATGAGCCTTAACATCAGTCTTAAAAGAGCCTTCAATAAGATAGTACACAATGAGAACACTGCTTTTCTTTTTTTTTTGGAGAAACAAAGTGGAAGCTTGTCTGCATGACTTTTATAATCTCAAGGCCTCTAAAATGATAACAGTTTACCCGGAAACAGAGAATATAAAATTTATCCATCTTATCGTTTAATGTATGAAATCCTGAAAGCCAAGTCAGTGCTATAAAAGCAGTTAGGTTATATAATTTATGTTTGTGCTGCCTTTTTTTTTTTTAATTCATACATATTTTGAGAACTGCTTTTGAAATAATGCAACATATTACTGATATCTATTTACTGTTCCTAGAAGAACAATTATTTTTGTTTCATTTCACTAGAAAATTTCAACACTGGTTTAATTTCCATGATCTATTTAAACTAGTTTACAAGCAGAGAGATGAACTTACCTTCTTCTATCCAGCACCATTAGTATCTGTATTAAACAATTGGTGGATAAATTATTAATCATTTCATTTTATGTTTAGCATAATAATGTTAATGATGACTAAACAAATTGAGCAATCTGTAATATGTGATTCCCACAGGAGCTCTATTATAATTTACTAATTGCAACTATGATACAATGCTATAAACTAAAACTAAAATTAAAGTTTGATACTTCAATAATTCAATAATAATGCTTTAATTCCCAAGCAACAGCAAATGCCTCTTACTTCCACATAGTCTTCAAGATTGATGTTTCCAGATAAGAAGAAAGCAAATTGATGGAAGTACTAGTAACTTTGATGGGGCTCATTTCTTGAAGAACTAATGAAATGATTAACTTCTTCTGATAGCTATTAATTTAGCAGGATAAAATGATGTTCCAGCTGAATAAAAATCAAGCAGAATACAGTGAATAAATCTTCACAATCTATGGCACCTTAATCACCTGAATTCCTGAAAGTTTTACATCTACTTTTCATTTCTTGTTCATCTGTAAAGATATGATCATAAACGTCAACACTGTAAGCAAAGGTAACAAAATTGACCAACTCCGTGCTGTAAAATGAGATGGGATGTGCACTTAGGACTGTAGTCACCAAAATCATGATTCTGTTACCTCACTTGAAGCAAAGATCATTTTGCGTCACATCTTACTGTAGGGTTATGCTAACCCTTCTTACACAATAGGGATCTACAGAACACTATATAACTCATACATTAAACATTGTATAATCCCATGATCATAAAGAGCACATTATTTATGCCTTTTTCACTGGAACAACTTTAATGTTTTGAGAGAAGACTTTTAATAGAACAAGGACATGTTCTTTCATGTACAAATGTATGTAGGTAGGTTGAACATGGCAAGCTTTACTGAGCATCTCTTGTAAACATTTTCTTGAGGTCACTTTTTGAAATAAATGAAGCTTTGCAAACTATAAAAAACATTGTTTTTCATTTGTATTACATTCTAAGCACTACAGTATGTTCTGAATGTTATTTTAGTTACGATACTGAAGAAACATTCATTTTGAAGTGTTCTTTACTGACAATCAGCTAATCCTCTGGCCTCTTTTTAAACTCATATCATGCAATCATAGTAGTTCCTAAAGACATCTTTTTTTTCTTCTGAGCAAACATAGCTTGTGAACATTTTTATTAAGCTTTATTTGGTACCTGATTGATCCCTCTCAATCCATAAGCACACTTGAAATTACTTTTTCCAACCAAGCATCAAACTAAATTCCTATATCTTTCAGTTCCCAGAGAAAACCTTGGAAAGCTTTTGGTTTGATTTTTTTTTTTTTTGTTCTATTCCATTTTCAATTCATAGGAGTTTTATCTAGTCTTTCCTAGACATTACGCTTCATTTTCCACTATAAAAGGTAAAACTTTTAGTTTAAAAAGCTTCCTTGAAAATAGAACAGAAATAGATGATCTTATTAAGTATACTCTCAGAATAAATATTTTGCCCAGTTACATAATATCCTAGCTTCCTCTATATCCTGATGAAAATCCTTTCTTTGATTTCATGTTTATATTTATTTTACTTTTCTTCAGTGTTTTATTCCAGAAATGATAGGTTCTCTTTCTCTGTATGTTTTGTTAATGAAAATATATGATGTTTAATATAATAATTTCAATTGTATAGGTCGCTCTGAAAGTAATGCTTCCTATTTATTTCCATGGAATTTACAACAGGTACAAAGAGCACAAGAACACCATTCGATATAGAAAATTCTCAGCTACAAAACACTATTTTTAACATAGTCACCACCATTAGCTATGCGTTTTCAGTAGCAAAGAGCTGGATGCCGTGCTCATAAAAATCTGCCATTGCAGTCCACAATGTGGCTTTCTTTCATGTCACTGTCATCACTGTTGAAATGCACCACCCACCACCTCACTGTGCTCACATCCACTGTTTGGTCTCCAGAAACGTTCAGCAAGCATTGATGAATGTCAGTGGGTGCCATCTTTTCCACATGGAGGAATTCAATTCCACACCTTTGCTTCAGACACACTCCCGTGTCAGATGCCATTTTGTCAGACTGCACCTGTGCTGCCATCTATCGCACAGCAATAAAATGTAATGGAATATTGTCGGGAAGGTTCAACCTTTACTGCCATACCACCAACATCCACCTCTGACACTGCAGGCTAACATAATAAAATAGGAGTAGCTATTTCAGAGCAGCTGTCATATAAAAAACCCAATATAGTAGTTTTTCAAATAACTGCAATGCAGAATAAATTAAATGTGTAATCTTTTAAGAGAGAAACTTGTATGCAGAAAACATATTTTAGAGTAAAATTTCATCTGAATATCTGTTTTAATTGTAGGCCATTATATTGCAGCCCAGAAGGCCAACCGCATCCTGGGATGCATCAAGAGAAGCGTGGCCAGCAGGTCGAGGGAGGTGATTCTGCCCCTCTACTCTGCTCTCGTGAGACCTCACCTGGAGTATTGTGTCCAGTTCTGGGGCCCCCAACACAAGAAGGATGTGGAGCTGTTGGAGCGGGTCCAGAGGAGGGCCACGAGGATGATCAGAGGGCTGGAGCACCTCCCCTACGAGGACAGGCTGAGAGAGTTGGGACTCTTCAGCCTGGAGAAGAGAAGGCTGCGGGGGGACCTGATAGCAGCCTTCCAGTACCTGAAGGGGGCCTACAGGAAAGCTGGGGAGGGGCTTTTTACAAGGATAGATAATGACAGAACAAGGGGTAATGGTTATAAACTGGAAGAGGGTAGATTTAGACTGGATATAAGGAAGAAATTCTTCACTGTGAGGATGGTGAGACACTGGAACAGGTTGCCCAGGGAAGTCGTTGATGCTCCCTCCCTGGAAGTATTCAAAGCCAGGCTGGATGGGGCTTTGGGCAACCTGGTCTAGTGGGAGGTGTCCTTGCCCATGGCAGGGGGGTTGGAACAAGATGATCTCTAAGGTCCCTTCCAACCTGAACCATTCTATGATTCTATGATTCTATGACTTTTTTTGTGAGTTATTTTTGCACAGCATCTGAAATGACTGCTGTATCTCTATCATGTTCTGGATCATTGAGAGAGAAGACATATTTTGTCAAGACATATCTATTTACTATGTTACTCTGCAGTATTATCTTTGTGACTAAGATCAGCAACACCATTGTCAATATGTTAACGTCTGATCACTAGATCCCTGATGGCTTTCTTCCTGTTAGGTTGAAATTAAGATTAAAATTTAACATGTACTATATAGCTTCCCGAGGCTTTGGCTAAGTGGGAGATCACTTGCAATGATGAAAGAATCCCTGAAAAAAAATCTAAAGGGGTTTTTGTTTTTTTTGTTTGTTTGTTTGTTTGTTTTTCTTCCTGGTAGAAATTGAATTTTTTCTTCATTTTTTTTTTTCCCAGATGGAATTTTTGTAGCTGTTGACACTTCATATTCAAAATGTCTTTTTTTTTTTTTAAGTTCATAAATTTATGAAACAAATAGTGATGATGAACAACGCTAGCAACACTGGTGCAGGCGTTTTCATAGGTCTTCCTTCTACGCATGCCATAGTGCTTTTGTATTCAGCCTAGCAGAGCTTGGAGGGGTCAAACTGAATAAAACTATGGACATAGGGTTAGAAAATAAGGCAACAGTCAAAAGCGTTGAATTTAGTGAGTAATGGATGCAATGCACTGACAGCAATCTGTCAGCTGCAGTCCTAGCTGGAGGGTCAGTAAACAGTACCAGTTATACTGCATGGAGTTAGAGACTGAAAATAGGAGGAGTGAATCCAGGCAGGAGATGGGCATGTTTTTTTTTTTTTTTTTTTTTTTTTCCCTCAAGCCCAGAGGCCTTTGGAACCAAAAGTCCCAAAGCAGCGTGGGGGAGTTGGCTGTGCATCTTCAGCAGATATGACAGCCTAGCTCTGTCAAGATGTGCTTGCTGAAGATTAATCTCATTAGAAAATCCACTTTTGCAACATAGTTACCTGCTTTTTAATCTACAGAAAGAACAGGAACTGTCAGTCTTTCAGAGAGACAAATTTAAACCTGTGCTTTCTATTACCAAATTGTTCTTCATTTTCTGTATATAACTTTCTTAAGAGTGAAGTTTACTTTTCCACATTCCTTTGAAAATTATTACCAGTGTATTACAGAGGTAGTTTATTTAGACGTAAATTTACTAATTTCCCAGTTAATGGTATAGAGATTGAAGGCAAAACAAAACTGGGAAGGAAAAAGGAAGATTTAATGTTTGCTTTTATTACTGGAGTAGCAAAGTTCCTTGCTAATTACTTAGACAATAACATAAAACGGATTTAATGAATCAAAGTTTCAAAGTATGTTGAATGGTAAAGAAGAAGAAATACTTATTAAAATAGATTTAATATGCTTACATTATCAATGACAAATAATTCCAATAACAGAATAATTATCCTGGGGAAAAATGTAGTGCATCTTGTCAGGGCCCTGAGGGCACCCACAAACCTGTCTGTTCTCACCCAATCCCAGCATCTAGGGCTTCCACACTTTCTCAGTACTAGGATCCCATAGAGGTCTCTGGGGATGTCAGCTCCTACTCCAGTGAGACTGCAGCAGGGCCAAGCTCCAGCTCCCCACAGCCCTTCTCTTTCCAGCCATGGACCCAGTCTAGACAGACCCACCCACATCCTGGCCCAGCCTTGTCCTGTCCCTATCCCTAAGGAGATGCCTGGGGCTGCCCTGGTACCCCTGACTGCCCTGCTGCTGGCTGGGGTGCTCGGATAGCCTGATGCTCCCAGTTCCAGGAAGCTGCAGTCGTCACAGTGCCCTGACACAGCATTTGTGTGCCAGGACATTCAAGACAGATTTCTGGGAGGCCCATGCTTCATTTACTGCTTGTTGTTTACGTGTAGGAGAAAAGAAATACATAGCTCATGAATTTCCCGATAACCAAACTAAAAACAACAAGCAGGCAATAACTAAGAAACGTTTTGTTACCTCAGCTGTTACTCTGGAGAACCAACCCCTCATCTTCTTTCCCTTTGATGACCTTTGGGAACGCATGGCTGCTAATTGGCTGTATCTGTCTGGCATATGGCAGGGAAACATTAGAAACCTATTTCCTCACTAGAACTTAGTCTGATNGGAGGGGCTTTTTACAAGGATAGATAATGACAGAACAAGGGGTAATGGTTATAAACTGGAAGAGGGTAGATTTAGACTGGATATAAGGAAGAAATTCTTCACTGTGAGGGTGGTGAGACACTGGAACAGGTTGCCCAGGGAAGTCGTTGATGCTCCCTCCCTGGAAGTATTCAAAGCCAGGCTGGATGGGGCTTTGGGCAACCTGGTCTAGTGGGAGGTGTCCTTGCCCATGGCAGGGGGGTTGGAACAAGATGATCTCTAAGGTCCCTTCCAACCTGAACCATTCTATGATTCTATGATTCTATGATTCTATTGTTTTCTACTTCATTCACCTTCAACTGGAGACATTTTGTTATATTTCCTCTATAAGTCTGCTAGCTCTTTCACTGGCTCACAATATAATGCTATATTCAACAATCACTATAGCCTCCAAAAGGCTTGCTATGAGTCGGATGCTTTTCTACCAACCATTGGTTAAAGTTAAATGTTAAAATAGATAATTTGCATTAAGTTTTGGACAGAGATTCAGCTGTATATTATTATGTCTACTCAGACTTTTTGTATCACAAGCTATGTGTCCTTGTGTCAAAGCAAAGATATTTTAGTTGGGTAATGGTACCACTGTAGCAGCATTTTGGTCAAAGACAAACTGGGGTTAAGAGGTATCCCTCAGGCAGTGAATCCTGGCCTGTATTCCCTCACTGCTGTCTTTAATACGGGCCTAATACAATACCCAAATCAATCTATGGTGGCTTTCTCATTATCTTGAATGGGAATGAGATTAAGGACCTTCTTTTTGTTTCAGAAAATTGGTACAGCTGAAGAATTACTTGAAGCCTATTTAAGTTCATGAGACAACTCAAAAATTGAATTACTATTGCATAAGTGTATAACTGCCAAATCCACAGCACTTCATTTTCTGACAGATGGAAAACAGTGGCTGAAAAGTAAATATACTTATTTTGGTCTTTTATACAAGAATTAGAGAGGCCCCAGAGTACTATACCTTCTTTAGTGAAGGTTTCCTTTGGCAAAGGGGAAAATTGAGTGAGAGCAAGAACCTATTTTCTTGCAAGGGACTGGCAAACTGACCTTTGAGCCTCAGTTCTTCACTTACTAGTCAGTGCATTTCAGCCAGCATGCCCATGCAAGGCAGTCTTAATTTGGGATAACACAGCAGAATTCAGTATCTGGCTCTCAGCCAGGAACAAGAAATGAATCTTTGAGTTTCTTTGTGGTCTCTCGAGGGATAGAAAATCCTAGGCATTACCCTTGTTCTCAGCTGTTCTTACAGTTACTAATAAGTCCTAATAATTTACTTGCACTTTGAACATGCTGAATCTCTTGATAACAGTATTGTAACTGTGATGACTTAAGATTTTAGAAAGATGTGATCTAATATACTAGAAGCATAGTTTGAAAAAGGAAACAAGACTTCAGGCGTACAATCTCTTTTTCTGAATCTGTTCTTAATTTGAAGACTACATCTTCTTTTTCAGAATTAAAATTGGTAAATATTCTTACAAGATTTTCTCTTTTCCAGAGGGTTTCAAGTAAAAAAAGGGTATTATCTCTTACAGTCAACCTGAAACTCTTAATTGTGGTATGACAGGCAATAGTACTCCTCCCTTTATGGCAGTATAAACACAGTATAATAGTCTCATATTTAATGTAACAAAAGAAATAATTCAGGCACTTTAAAACTGGTAGCTGTGTCCCTGGTATTACAGAAAGAGGGGGAAAAAAAGGCCATAAGAAACTTACTGAAAGGCTTCTTCTCAATTTGCTAGATGAATTTGTTATATATATAGTGTATTTAAGTATCCCCTCCCTCACACAATCTTTTCCAGCCTGTAAGAATATTAATGAAATTTCTGATAGAAAATCAGCATGAGTAGCTAGGAAAATTAAGCACATTTTTTCAGGGTCTTCCAGTGGAGGTGTTCAATACTCAAAAGCGCAAAGCCCTGAATTGTTAGGTAAGGATCCCATTTTATTTCAAATATTTTGAGTATGCCATAAAAAGTGAAACAGCTTCTTAGGAAACCAGGATGCAAACTTTGATGTGGAAAGATAATATTGAGTTATAGATGTCCAAATAATTAATAATTTAGGGATTAGATCTGAAAGATCTTCTGATAAAAGGCCTACAACTTCAACATTAATAATCTGCAGCAAAAACAATCAAATAAACAAAAAGTTTCCTACTAGACAATTTTATTTCCTCCCTAGAAGTAACAACTTAGAGAGGTTTTCCCCTGGAGGAAAATAAAGAAGAGGGGAAAAGGGATCTAATTGGCTTAAAAATATAGTTCCCTATGTGCAGAAGATGATCTAATAAACTAAGTTGAATAAAATGTGCCATTATGAGAACGCGGTATTTACTACAAAACAGCAGCACTTCTAACAAGCAGGGAGCTGTCTCACTGCCGAGTAAAGCTCTTTTCAGAGCCTCAGTTTAAAGTATATTGAAATAAATTTGTTTCTTTTCTGTCCTGACAGCTGTGAGCTATATTTTTGATGAACACTCCAACACAAAACAAGTATGTAGAACTCTCTCTTTTACCTGACATAATTAACTAAGTCATAATGAAAATTATCAATATCCATAGCCTACCAACACTGTAACATTGTTTGCATCGGCAGCACGATTCCTGTTCTTTTCTTCGATGCTGAAGAGCAGTGTTAAGTGCAAGTTTGATAGCTTATGAACACAGTCACGATGTGCTCAGAGTTTTTTTGAACTTGGCTTTTACCTATTCATAGAATCATAGAATCATTTAGGTTATAAGATACCACCTCGAAAATCATCAAGTTCAACCATTAACGTAGCACTGCCTAGTCTACCACTAAATCATGTTCCTAAGCACGTTTGGAGGAATTTTGAATACCTCCAGGGGTGATGACTCATCTACATCCTTGGGCAGTCTGTTCCAATATTTCACAACCTTTTCAGAGAAGAAATTTTTCCTAATATCCAACATAAACATCCCGTGGCATGACTTGAGGCCAGTTCCTCTTGTCCTTTTTCTTATTGCTTGGGAGAAAAGATTGACCTGCATCTCAGTAGGGAGCAATGAAGTCTCCCCTGAGCCTCCTTTTCTCTAGGCTAAACAACCTCAGTTCCCTCAGCCGCTCCTCATAAGACTTGTACTCTAGACCCTTTGCCATCTTTTTTGCCCTGCTTTGGATATGCTCCAGCAACTTGATGTCTTTCTTGTAGAGAGTGGCCTTAAACTGAACACAATATTCGAGGTGTGGCCTCACCAGCTGAGTACAGGGGGACAAATTCCAGTGAGTGTTTTCACTTTACATTCACAAGAACACTTTCATATTCTTAGTTTTGCTCTACTATCCCAAGGCACATTGACTATAAAAGATTTGTCTGAAATTCTTGCTTACCATTAAATTGGAGTTAAAGTCTGTCTGAACATATATAAATCTCTCTCAAGAAGGTCCACAACTTTAAATATGTAGCCCCACTGTTTTAAATGATGCTTGCTGTATGCTCAGACCTATGCTAAGTGAGGTCTATGTAAGGAAACAAATAAGGATTTTGTAATTAGTTCAAATGCTAAATACAACTAAAACTGTTACTGAATTAGCACAATTCTGGTTAAATGAGCAGGTTTGTCCTTTGGTGTCTTTTCAGTCTGCTTCCAAAATGTGTCAAGACAAAACTGACTGTGTGGAATAAAATGCAAGTCAGCAAGAACAAGAAATTCATTTTATAAGACATCTGCATATCTCATGCATTGCATAGCTTACTTGCAGAGCTGCCATTCCCCTTCATTAAGTTAAAAATAATGGATTTCATAACCTCAGTGTGTTCCTGAAAAGGAAAAAATAAGTGGTTATCCTGTAATGCTTCTGTGAACTTTTCACATATACTTCTATCTTTTCTTTCAGATGCACTGTTGCTCTGCTTTGGACTAACTTATCACATAAAAAATTAATTCAAGAGCATTGGAAATAGATGGCAGTCTGAAATTAAAGGGCAGGCAATAACCTCTAAAGTAGTAAACACACTTTTCTTAATCTTTGAGAATGAAGAAGAATGAAAATGATGTTGCAAACTATCTCTTCTCTCTGTAATTCTGAAGGTTCAATTACATCTGAAGATGGAAAAAAATTCATCACAGATACCTTACACCAACACTCTGACTAGTTCTTGCACCCAATCTACAGATGACTATATTAAGAACTAGGAATAATTTCACTTCTATAAATTTGGCTCTAACACACCCTGACTGTTATGCAGTATGCAAGTCTATGCATTATAGCTTCAAAGTTAACTGGATCAACTGTGACGTGCAATGCTCATGATAGTCTCTCCATCTAGAAATTTCATTCCTGGGAATAAAATATTTAAATGCATTTTCAGGTCTCAGAAGTTATGAAATTTTATTGTCTGTGAAAATACTTTGCATGTTTCCTTTGCAGGTGAGAAGAACTGAAAACCCAACTTTCACATCTGCATAGCATGCCGCAGTTTAACAGAGGAAAAAATGAGTCAGCTATTGCCCTATTGCCACAACCATGGTAACACCACTTGTATATTCAGTAATTATCTCTTCTTCATTAGCCATCATTACCAATAATTGATAATTTGTCAGATCCCCAGTATGTTGAGCTTAATATTTTTACACAAGAGCAATAATATATCAGCTAAATGCCTCTAATTTTTAGAGAAGTAAGGGCATCATGATAAGGGGAAAAAAATCATATATTTACCAAGAATAACAGTGTCTTCAGTTACTTTGTGTGCATAGTAAAGAGGAAGACATAAGCAAAGTAATGCAAGGATTGCTAGGACTGAATTATCTGTTATGCTTTTAAATCATTGAGAAAAACATAGAAATCAGTCTGCCCATGTCCACTAACTCAAGATGCCAGGAAGACAGATTCATTACATGTCATACAGCGTAAGCGTGAAGTATCTGGCCATGACATGCAGAGCAAGATGCATGAATCTTCTGTTAGACAAACCCAATAGTCAAACGACATGTGAATCTACATCTTCTGCATGAGTGAACTACCTTAAGAGACTTGCTCCCTTCTTGCTCCTCTGATGTTTGATAGTTCATGAAATCTAGAATTAACGGGATAACACAGCCAATAAGAAACTTTTTAGTCAGTGCAAGATGCAAAATAAGATAACTTTGAACTAACAAGCATTTGAACTTATGAAAATATTTGTAGAGGCAGAATGTGTTTGCTTTCTTACTTCAAATAAAAAAAAATCAGTGTAATGTATTACTATAATTTAATTAAAAATTAAATTATATTGCTATCAAGCATATTTCACAGAATCACAGTATGTTTGATGTTGGGAGGGACCTTTGCATATCATTTGGTTCAGCTCAAGGAGAAACACCCAGAGAAGTTCACCCAAGGCTATGTCCAGGAGGCTTTTGAAGATCTCCAAGAAGGGAGACTCCGCAATCTCTCTGTGCAACCTAAGCCAGTGCTTCGTCACTCACACCATAAAGGGCTACTCAGTGATCAAAGGAAACTTCCCGTGTTTTAGTTCATCTTGTCCTGTACCTGGGCACCGCTAAAAAGAGGCTGGCTCTGTCCTTGTTTAATATTGGCAACATTTCCATATGACACCTAAAAAATCCTAAAATTAAGATGGTTCATTCATACTGGTAAGTAGTTAAAACTATTAAAAGAACATTGTGTTTCCAAGTCTAGTTTCCTCTATTAATGCAGAAGAACAATATGTAAAACTATAAGATACTCAACTGGTTTTGGGAAACACATTTTAGTTCAAGAAGTACAAGCTTTAAGTTAAGAAGCATTTGTGTGTTTCCTCAGTCTATACTGCTCTTCGTTTTTTTCTCAGTAAAAAATTGATTGAAAAGGCAATCATCATTGGCATCTAATTCCTGTTCCATTAGTATCATTTATTACCTACCCTACTCTGTTGATATAAAAGTTGAGGTAAGCTTCCTTGTAAATCAAAACAATGAAGTGGTCCAGATTAAAAATAGCTTATAAATATTTTATTTCTATTAACCTCATCCATCAAAAAGATTTGCTTTTATGAATTCGTTGATTATATTCAATAGTCTGTAATATTTTGCAAATATGTTTCCTATCATGCGCTGTTCTTGAAATATCCTCAGTACTCTTACCTCTGAATACATGATACTTTTTTATTATCCGCATGGCACAGGTCACCTAAATCAAGCTTATAGTTTGTAATTCCCATCTGGAGCATTAAAATGGGAGGTGGCATATTTCATGGGGAAATACAGAATATTGAGTACTCTTCAAGTACATATCTGCACTAGCATATATGAGTAGCTGTTTTGATATGCCACTAATAACATAAACATCTGCATAAAAAATAAGCAAGAGAGGGATATGAGCACAAAGCTTAATTCACAGAATTCTCTGTCCTGAAGCTATTCTGATGTTGTATAAAATGCAATTACTTGGTTTCTGTAGCTCCCTATAAAAAGAGTTGAATACACCCATAATATTTCCTAGAATTTCCAACCTTTCTTCAATGATTATAAATTATTCTGTTATTGTTTTAAAGAATTATAAAGAATTAATTTAAATTCTAATTCTTCAATAAAATACAAACCACTTCTCATTACAAAAAATAGAAAGATTCCTTGGGGCACAAGAGAGTTTGAAAAGGGAATTTTTTAGTACTTCTTCATAGTACCTTAAATTTTTGTTTTCTTTTATGGACCTATTAATTCAGATACCGTTTATAGCCAAATGAAATTATACCTGCTTTCCATTGCATCAATAAATCAAAGTTCTTAAAATCCTCTTAGATTCAGTATTAGAAAACATTAATGTTCAGGAAAGCAGCTCAGTGTGTGTTTAACATTACAGTTACCCACTGAAGTCAATAAGGTTTCTGGACACAGTTTAAAATTATTATAACACTGAGTTATTTTTTTTTGAAGAAAGAATGTGAATTATGAGCTGAGTCAATTCCAGAAACATAATGACATCCAGCAGCAGAATTATTCATATTTATGATTCATCAGATTAAATCATTATTTTCTTGGATATTTTTTTAAGTTTTTTTTTAATCACTAACATTCAGATCCAGACTTTAATGAAAAATATTTTTTTTATAGTAATTATTTTTTCAGATAAATAAAATTTATTAAGTAGGTAGTATCTGGTCTTTCAGTAACAGTACGATCAGTTACATGCTCTCGGCCATCATTTTCTGAATTTTTCGCACTGCTGCATTTTTTTCACACACATTTAAGAATCTTCACCTAGGAAGCAGGAATTCATTTCCAAAAATACTCCATGTCAAACTGTGCCCATATATAAAGTGATTTTAGCCTTATTACACAGTGTAGATTTATACAGCTGTAGGATCTCTGCTGTAAGATTCATATTAAGTCCAAAAACATTAAACATTTTTTGAATAAAAGAAATCTGAGACGCTATGTTGGTCAACAATAAGTGGAAGCCTGTAGAGTCAGTCATCTTTCATCGAAAACAGAAAAGTTTTCTACCTACTTTATTTAGAGCCAATTCAGGTCTCAGAGTATCCTACACGTTACCCAAGCAACTTGTGAAGCATCCTCAGAGCTAGACTCATTTGCTTTCAGGTTTGCGCTACACTTGAACAATTTCTATTTGCTAGTGCCTGAAAGAATGGAAGAGATTGTTTCTCAATGCTAATATGAAACCTCAAATATCATTATTCTCACTGTCAAACATAAAGTGAATTCTGAAAAGATTAAAAATTAGTTGCTGTTTCAATTTACTCGTACTAAAACCTGCATTTTATTAATTCAATAGCATCATCTTACAAAGGTTGCTCTGAAAGTAATGCCTCCTATTTATTTCCATGGAAACTGCAACAGATACAAAGAGCACAAGAACACTATTTGATGGAGCAAATTCCCATCTACAAGACACTATTTTTCAACATAGCCATCACCATTTGCTGTGCATTTTTTCCAGCAATGAATAAGAGCCTGCCATGCTCATAAATATCTGTACCAGCAGAGGTGACCCACTGTTTCATAGCTGCTATGACAGTGTCATTGCTGAAACGTACCACCCACCACTGTGCTGACATCCACTGTTTGGTCTCCACAAATGTTTGGCAAGTGTCCATGAATGTCAATGGGTGCCTTTTTTTCCACATGAGGGAATTCAATTCCACACCTTTGCTTCAGACACACTCCCATGTCAGACATCATTTTGTCAGACTGCCTCTCTGCTGCCATCTGTCACACAGCAACAAAATGTAGTGGAATATTGGTGGGAAGGTTCAACACCTCTACTGCCACACCAGCAACATTCACCTCTGCCATCATGGGCGAACAAAATAAAATAGGAGGCGTTACTTTCAGAGCAGCTCTTGTAGGAAAGAATACTGTACTGAAAGAATAAACTTTTCATACTCAAGCCTTCCATACCTGTGCTGTGGTATTTACAGAGTCATTCAAACTGACATTCAATACTACTAGTTCAGAAAGGGCTACTTAGTGCATTAACTTTAAGATTTTACTTTTTTATGTTATACTCAGCAGTTAGAAAATATTGCATTACTTCCTTTCAAACACATTTAAATTTAGCATTTTGTTCACCTGCCTGAAATAGCAACCAACTGTACTTGCTCATAAAATGTTTCATTCTCCAGATTCCAAAACATAGAGTTATTTTTATGTTTTATTTAATATCTTTAATTTTTAATTCCATTTTATTTATTTCTTGAGCTCAAGGAAAATCACTCAAGACTGGCATTATTTTGTTCTGAATCTTTAGCCACGAATATATAAACATGCACTAACCCCAGGCCTGCCTAGGTTTAAAAATGCACTAGGCCCAGGAAACCTGCACCAGAAAATGCTCAGACAATAAAAAGCTCAGTTCTGGATTCACATTTTATGCCCTGACACCAGAATAATAGAAGTTATTGGTTGGAACAAGCTATCAAAAATAAATGAAATGAATGTTAGCCAAATCATTGCTGACAATGCTCCAATCCATTTTCTTTCCCATTGAAATAGGTTGGTTTTTTTCATTATTATTATTATTTTAGAATTCTTCTATGTCAATTTTAATAGTTCTATAAAGAAGTAGAAGCAGTAAAGGTGTGTTCCGTCTTTGAACCACTGAAAATATTTGACTGATAATCTTAAATTTTCAATATACAGTCCCTGAATAATTCAGATTGGTAGGTACCTCAGGGATCTTTAGTCCAGCCTCCTGACCAAAGACACTGACCTGAGAGGTCTGGTTAGATTGCTCAGGGCTGTATCTACAAAAGTCCTGTAGACCTCCAAAGACAGAGACTGCTCAGCCTTGCAGAGCAGTTTGTACTAAGGCTTAGTCATCCTCAGTAGATTTTTTGGAACCAAGGCTTCATGATCAAATAAAAAAGTATTTAAGAATGTGGTATATCTGAATATGATAACGATTGGGATGATTCTGCTGAGCCAGTCTTACTATTTGACACTTTATCATTTCATACGTGTTCACATAATATGATTAATGTAACCTGGCTGGCTTCGTATAGTACAGCTTCACAGTAGGAGCTGAGGTATGGAATACACACAACATTCTTCTTTCGTGTGTTGAGAAAATTCTTCTTACACTCAGAAGTAGTCAGATCAGATATTAGTAATTTGAATTTTTCAGTAGATGATTAAAAAGTAAAGCATAGGAGTGTTACCTGCGGTTTGATTTGGAGATTAGCAGTGAATGCAAAAGCAAATGTTGCATTTCATGTTTTCAATAATCACATCCGACACTGATAGTGACCAGAATTTTGTCATCATATGTTGCCATTAAATGCATGACTCCACATCTTATTTGTATTTCTACTTTTTTGCTCCTCCTGCAGTATTTCATCAAGTAATTTGAAATATGTGGCCCTAAAATTTGTTCTTGAAGAGATGTCTTGGTCACTAGCCCTTTGAAGACCCCGATCCTTGGTGATAGTTTTCTATAGGAAAAATGTGTTTAACCTTACATATATGGATAATAAGTATTACTGTCAACACCCAATATTTCAGAAAGTTTCCAAAAGTGAAGGAAGTGATGCTCACTCATCTCACAGCATCATTCTAGCTGATATTCTGGATGGCACTCAATCTTTCTGCTCAGTAAACATTCACCCAGCTTATTCATATGACTGTCTCTTCAGTCTTTTGCTAGAACTTGATAAAACTACCATGAAGAAATGTTTGGCTTTCTCTAGCTTACAGCATACAGTGGCTGCTATGCATCAACTGGGGTAAATTTTCCAGATACTATACTAAGATTCAACATTTATGCATACTCTCTGGGATTTAATAAAGTAATCCATATTTTTTTTATAAATTATGTTAGCTCAACCTCTCCTAAATTCTGTTTACCTACATACTTCTCATAGCTAAATTTATAATGATGTATAATAATAGGTTTTGGCCAGATGACTAAAAGAGATTGTAAGTGATATAGGAAAAGAAATTAATTTGCTACATTTTCTCATTAGGATTGCAGATAAACAGCTCTTGCTTTCCAAGTATGTTTCAAATTTAAGTGAACCAAAACTATGAAAAGATCCACTGGACATCTATTTTCAAAATTGCTATGGTCTGCTTAGTTTACTGAAAACATAAAATAGTCAAAGAGTGTGCAGTATGACATTCTTTTATTCCTTTAGCAAGTCAGTTTGCAAATGTTAGTTTTCAGCAAGTATTAGCTGACAAAGTTAAGAGACATTAAAACTGTGCAAATTGTTATTCTGACTTATCTGTGGGCTTAAAGAAGAATGGCTGCTCATTTTTGTTGTTAGGAGTTAGCTACAGCAGAGTGCTGTAGATGAACGCACTGAAAAAATAGCTGTGCAAACACATCATGCAAATATATTGTGTTGTTTACATAGTCTTTTATCTATGAGTGATTTTCGACAGCTGTCCATCATCACAGTATCAGAGACTTTTTTTTACTGAAGATCTGATATTGTTTTTAATAGTTTGACAATCAAAAGTATTACAAAGGAATACTTTGAAACATTGTCTGTTATTTCAGTGGCATTGTTTTCAGTTGCTTCTAAACTGAAATTTACTTGTTTGTTTAGTAGAGGAAAGAAAAAAACCCAAAACAACACCATCAAACAAAACAGATCAAATATTTAGCCATTTATGAGAACAATTATAAGGACAGATGTGCTGTTTTGATATTTTTAAATATTCTAAAAACATTTTTCTTGAGAATGGACTGAAAATTTAATGAGGGAAATTGTAAGGAGATTCTCAAATAATATCCTGCCCAGCCACTTCCATGCCCACTCCAGCAGCCCTCAGACCATTAGAGGTTCATCTGCACAAGCTCAGAGAAGCACCAGAGTATATTGGCAGACAGGAGGGAACACATCTGATGCACTCAGAGATGCCCTGTCTGGGCTCCTCCCAGGTCAGCCCCAGCAGAGCCTCAGCCCAGTGTCCAAGTGTGAAATCCATTAAGATGTGTCAATACTGGAGTACCTTTAAAACTGAGGTCTGCTGTCCATGAGTATTCCCTAGGCTCATAATGGAATGCAGAGAAAGAGCATTTTGGGTTTGCACCAGACTGATTATGGGATGTTTTGGGGAGGAATGAAAGGTGGGGAAATTAAGGGAATAAGTTGACTTATGAAGAAACATAGGAAAATGGGGGGGAAAAGGGCCAGCTGTGTGCAAGTAAGGGCTGATGAGTACACTTTTCTGGCTATTGCAGCTGTTTTTGTTCATGTATGTGCTGAGTGTATTGGTCTATTTGTGTTGATCTGTGTGGCCAGTCTTGTAAATACATATACAAACTGTGTGTTTTGTGGGCTGCCTACTGGGAGCATGCAACGCAACCCACAAGTTCCTGAGTGAGCCAGAACAACACTGGGATGTGTATCATGGCACATGTACCAAGACAGAATAAAAACTGAAAAACAAGCCAAAAGAACTCCAGGCATCAGATCTGACCTGATTTTATTCCACGTATTCCTTTTTGGCCACTGGGGATGACAGCATATCACAAAGACTGGTAATGGGAATCATGTCTGCATTGCTAGTCTGCTGCATATTGCAATGGCTATACTCTAAGTGCTCTGCTTGTACTGTGGTTTAAGTACATTGATGTATGATTCTAGTAAGTCAAAATCCCATGCAATTTCACATTACTTCACATATTAAAGTTTGGTATTAAATATTAAAACCTCAAAGTGTGAAATATCTAAGAAGCCTGATCAGAGAGTGCTGGACTCAAGCAACTCTGTCAAGTACTACATCCGTTCTCACCCTTTTTCAGTTCTCAACTTAGTTCAAATTTTGATAAGCCAAAAATAAACATTGTGCTTGTAAGTTCAGCACAGAATGGCTAGTTTTCTTGTGCTCATTTCTTGAAAATTCCTTTGTGGTTGACCAAGATGGGCTAAGTATGATGTGAGTAAGTTCTCCAATATGATACAGTTCTGGCCAGGAAACTGGTGCATGGATCATATGTGTCTGTCTATAACAGAAAAAAATATACCTTCTTCTCTGCTGAGTAGACTAGAAATGCTCATATAAGGTGATTTCAGAATTTGGACCCTGCCATGAACCTTCCTTCCACACCCATCCTATTTGGTTTACGGCTATAACAAACCAAGTAAAACATTGTTAGCTTTGCATCTTCACCCATCTACAAATTATATCCTTCTCCAAGGAGGCAGCATTTGTAATTATGACAAGTTCAAGTACAAGATCTAGGTAACTGAAACAAAACAGCAGTGTTACAAGTGTACTTAATTATAGTTAATGATTAATTAATTATATAATTGCTCCGTGGGAATTGTATGTGGTCAGAAATATTTGATATGCTTTTGGCAGACTCAAAGACTCCACAGGTCATGATACAAAGCGTGACTTAAGAATAGTAGTAGGGCATGAAGAATGCAGCTTTCTCTTCTGCAGTACCTATTAGCTTAACAGAGTTCACTTTTCTTCATTTAGAGAAAGCGAGGGTGGCGATATTATTTCAGAAGATTGGAAGACAGATATATTTTTCTTAATTAATTAGGAATGTGCATCTGAGGAATATGTATTTTCTTAGCTTGAGTCTTAAAATGATTGATATTCTGCAGTTTATATGAATTTTTCTGTTGTCAGCTATTCTAAGTGTGGTAAATTGATTCTATGTAACATTAGAGGTTCATTTTATAATTTCCTGCTATAAAATGTAAAACATTAGTTAAGTGACATTCTGTTCTTTTTTTCAGATTTTTCAAAATATTGCACAGCTCTTCTTTTTTTTTTTTTTTTTTCTTCCTCAGACACTAAAAACAGTCCCAAATGAACAAAATGAATGTGCATTTGTGGAAAAGAATATGTTATTAAACTGTACTGTTACAAATGTCAAAAAAGCTTGAAAACAGAGCTGAAAATTTTTACAGAATCACAGAACGTTTGAGATTGGAAGGGACCTCTGAAGGTCATCTGGTCCAACCCTCTGCTCAAACAGGGACATCCAGAGCAGGTGCCCAGGGCCATGTCCAGGCAGATTTTGTAGATCTTCAAGGAAAGAGAAATCTCTCAGGAAGGAAAATGTGCTGTTTGCACAGAACATTCATTATGCGCTGTTTGTGAAGTTTATCTGTGATAAGTATTGTTTCTGCAGTCAATGAAATAACTTGTAAAAGTTTTGAAGCCAAATAACAATTCAAATAATCCAAACCTAGACACAAAAAAAAATCCTGCCTAGGGAGGAGTAATGAATTTACATTTTGAAGAAAAAAAAATGATCAAAAAGCTACTAGATTGGACGAAGAAAATGAAAATAAAGAGGACAATTCTACAAACAAACCTTATCCCCAGCCTTGAGCTGTACAAAGTAAACAAGATTACTTTGTTAATATTGTGTGTTCAGAGTTTCTGTGTGTTTAGATCTTATTTCAACAAAAATCTCAAAATTTCAATTCAATGAAGGAAAAATAGTTCTACCCTGTTACCCAGTATCTGAGACATTTTCCCTCAACTGAAATGCCTAAAGTCTAAGTACTTATGAAACATTCCTATATTTTAAAAATAACCGTAATTTTCAGAAATTAGCTAGAATCTTTCTCCTTTATTACTTTTACAGTAAACTTTAAAATGTGTACTTTTTTTCTTTGACAAATACAAAATGGGTTAACTCTACATAAGAGCGCTCTCTGGAATTGCCAGGACGACATCACATCTATTCCAAATGTTTTACTAGTTTTACAGGATTCTGCAGTTGTTCAGGGGTGACATTCCAAAACACTGGGTGTACCCACTGTTGTAAGTACCTGCCCATAACATCTCACACTCTCTGCCACTCATAACCATCCAGCTTCAGGACAGATTTCTGGGTGATTTTCTTAAATAGTTGTTTAACCTTTAACAAATCCTGAAACAAGTTTAGTAGACATAGTAATAGGAACATGCTGGTTTGAACATTCCCCTTTGTCTCCCCCATAGCCTGGCTCCCCAAGGAGACAAAGTAAAGAGTGAAATTATTAATTATTTCCAAAATATGGTTCCAGAAGTACAAAGATGCCTGTAGTACTGAATACAAACACCAAATTAGTTTTCCAACAAGTGTTACTCTGTACAGCAAAATGATAACCTTAATCGAGTCCCTGGATGGTAAAAAGCATAAGGGGGAATATATATAGCAAGTAATGTACTAAATATTATGGTTCCATGAAAAAACTCTGAAAGATCTCTGGAAATAAGAAAAACAACATTGTGACTAGCAACTATTGAACTACTATTACACCTTTAAGAATTTTGTTACAAGGCTCTGGTCGTATCTGCTGTTATCTCAACTCTTCAAGCTTCAAGTTCAAAAAGGACGGTTGTGGTTGAACACCACACAGCCATTCGCTCACTTCCCTCCCCAATCCCCAGTGGGATGAGAGAGAATTAGAAACAAAACAGAACTCATGGGCTGAGATGGAAACCATTTACTAGTATAGAAAAAAGAAAAAAAAAAAGAAGTGATGAAAACTACACACAGCCACACGCACAAACACAAGGGGTGCTCTGAAAGTAACGCCTCCTATTTTATTATGTTGGCCCACGACATTGAAGGCGGATATTGGTGGGATGGCAGCAGAGGTTGAACCTTCTCGCCAATATTCCATTACATTTTGTTGCTGTGTGACAGATGGCAGCAGAGGTGCAGTCTGACAAAATGGCGTCTGACATGGAAATGTTTATGAAACAGAGGTGTGGAATTGAGTTCCTCCATGTGGAAAAAATGGTACCCACTGACATCCATAGATGCTTGCTGAATGTTTCTGGAGACCAAACAGTGGATATGAGCACAGTGAGGTAGTGGGTGATATGTTTCAGCAGTGGTGACAGCGACAGTGGGTCACCTTGTGACATGCAGACTCTTGTTCATCACTAGCAAAAATGCATAGCTAATGGTGGTAACTATGCTGAAAAATAGTGTTTTGTAGCCGAGAATTTGCTCTATCAAATATTGCTATTATAGTCTTGAAGTTTCCATGGAAACAGATAGGATGACCTTTGGAGCGACCTACATATGTTTATCCACAATACAATCCACCTGTTGACTGATGCGCAGCTAGCAAGACAACTGCTTGCTGACTGACATACTGCTAGCAACACAGCATCTCACCACCTGCTGACTGATGCCCAGCCAGTCACCGAGCAACAGCTGGCCCCTGGCCAGCTTCCCACAGCTTTACAGCCTTCCACATGATGTCATGTGGTAAGGCACAACCCCATAATTAATTCCAGCCACCTGTCCTGGCTCCACGCCCCCCTCTGGTGTTGGGCCATAGTGGTGTCAACTCTTCCTTGCTGAGCATCCCAGCCTGGATCCAGGTGCACTCCCATCACTCAGCAACAACAGAAACATCAGTGTGCTATTGACACTGTCTCATCTGAAATCTGGACAGACAACAATACATATATTTATTATCTCTACCCCTATTTGTAACAATGACAGGAAAATCTGGCTGCGAGGATCTTCTGTTACCATGCACAAGACAGCATACTAGGGGTTTGATTGGGGAGTGCTACTCGTGTGTTGCCACAGTCACACTGCGGGGCCTGAAGTTGTCCCAGTGCTTACACTGAAGGCAGCTTCAAATCCCTAAGAAATGTGCACAGTTTAACAATGAAGGGATACAGTGCTCTGTCATGAAGAGCACGGTGCCAAGGATCATTGCAGTCTGGGAATATGAAACCCAACATCTATTCCACAAGGTACATCTAGCAGGCCATGAGCAGAAGAGAAGGCTTTTGGCCTTCAGAAGGCCTCACAAGAATCACTTTGTCCAAAATATTAGAAGCTACCAGGGGCAATTGTACATCAAAACTGCTCAGTATCATATACCTTAATGCATACATAGGGCACACTGGGTTTGTGACTGTGGGAATCTAATTTTCAGGAGCATAGTGACAATACAGCAACAGCTTCTTGTAGATGTAAATCTTGTTCTAGATTTATGCAATAGTTAAGACCTGTCAAATAAGCTGGGGAATCAGAACCAGCCACCACACAAATTGCATTTAGTACTCTGACCTCAGAAATTAGAACAGTTTATTTATATTTGCTTGATGAGTTACCCAGGTTCCTTTTGAGCAGATTAGGTGACCTTTTAAACAAAAAATAAAATCTAAAATTGGATTTTTTAAAAAAAATAATTATAGCATTATTTTAACCTTTAAACTGTGTTCTTCATTTAAGAAAAATGGAAAGATGTTGTTGTTTTAAGGGCTTTGAAATAAAAGAAAGGGGAAAAATCTTAGATAAAAGAACGGCAATTAAATTATGTGCTAAAAAATATGTTATAGAACATTTTTTAAATAATGAAAGATGTTTTGCAATGTAAAGAAATTATAATTCTTACAGAAGTTGCAATGAATTTTCAAACCTTTTCAGTAAAAAAACCACTCTTTTGCTTTCACACCACTGATACCTGATTAGTCGCCTGTTTTGGGGAACTATGACAGAGAGAAACTGATACAATGGACTGGTAAGTCAGGCCATATGTTCATAACAGGAACATTATGCATTATTTATGGCTTTAATAACTAATCATTAACCAGAACAAATATCACACTGAAGATACTTTGGAGGGAATAATATTTATTGGCGTTAACCTTGTTAAATATTCTCTGTAAATATTAGATTAAAACTTTATCATCTTCCTCTATCTTTTCGTTTTCACTTATTACTTTGTTAGTTGCATTTGTTATTTATCCAGTAATTAAATGTCTAAGGGAAATATTATCCTTAGATTTCCTCAAGTAACTATAACATCTCTGAAGAATCTATTGTCTATCAATGGATACACAGACAAATTGCTATTTATTTCTATTAACTGTGGATGTATATTCTAAATTTAATCTGCTCAGAATAGAGATACTTTCTTGCTGTAGATGAGTAAATCTGTCTTTTCACCATGTATGGCTTTAATCCTGAACATTGTCATGAGATACACTAGGTGAAAGGGATGTGATTTGAAATAATGTTTGAAATAATATAAAATTGTAAATACATTCTTAAGATTTTTATTCTTTTTACAGATAAAAGAGGGAAAGCTGCAAATTGTGCTTTAAAGTTATGAGCAGTCCAAGGAAAGCTCCAAATTTTTTGAAAAACAAAATAGCTTCACTTACTATAAAATGTGAGATAAGAGCTATGATGAAACTTTTTCTTTTTATGGTGTGTACTGATTTTTCCCTATCCATTTCACATACATTTCCATAGGCACTTAATGTTTCTATTTAACATAGTCTTCTAGAAATGTAGTCTTTTATTCTTTTGGCTTTCTTCTTGATAAGTACATATCATTCTCTCATTATTTTCCATTTTAATCAAAGAACGTTTGTATATAATAACAGAAGAATTAGTTCAATCATCCAAAAATGCCTGTATGAAAAAATGAGCAAATTGTATTTAATTTAAGCTGTTAAAGGGCACTCTATTTCTGTTTATGGAAGCAGAAAGCTCAGTCTATTAAAGCGAGAATGTTTCTTTCAAAGTCAGAAGATACAATGTGCAGCAAATATATGAGCCTGAGAAAGGCCTTTACAAGCACAAAGTCTAAGATGATCCCTTGGAAGCTAGTAGCCCATATGCAAACCTAGTCCTTACATAGAAAATAAAATCTTAAACCAGTTGATAAATATACTGCACAACAGTTCTATAGTGTCCTACAGAAAAATTAAATGAATGTGAATTGAATCATAGGATATCCAGAGATCAAAGGGATCCAAAAGGATCATAGAGTACAACTACTGGCTCTTTTTTGTTTATTTGGATAGGTTACATTAGTTTTAATAGGGTTCTCCAAAGCTGTATAATACAGCTATATTTATTTTAAAAATTAATTTAATTCTTTCAAAGAAATTTGGGGATGTTCCTGATGCAGGATGAAAAATGATGCTTTTGTTGTTAAAACCTTTCCATAATTTAATTTTCTTACAAGCTGGAGTATTTAAAAGTGTTCCAAGTGATTTCACTTCGATCATGTCAGTATTAGTATTAAAACTGCAGATTTATCAATTGTAATAGCAGCTATGCTACAGTTACCTACAAGCATAAGCAATAACCTTTGCAAAAAATGTCCCCAGACAGTGATAAACTTTGCTTTCAAGGTAGAGAATCAAGAGGTGAACACCTCCCCTGAGCAGTTTCATTCTCACGTCATGCTGTTAGAGAAGATGATGGTGCTGGGTCTTCTGGAGCTGCTGTTACAGGCTAGTAAGGAAGTACCCTAAGTTTTAATCCACAAAGTTTTAAGTACTGGAGCTTTTATAGAGAATAAATGATGTAGCTGTCCCTGGAGGTAAGCTGAGGCAGACAGCAGAATTTGCCATATGTTCATGCCATTTCCTAGTGACAGGCTTTGGGGCCTGGCGCCTTCTAAAAGCTGGGCTTTGCTGAGTATGGGTGAGCTTTCTGGAAGGCAGGATTGCCTGTGTAGTATTCCAGTGCCAGAGAGCAAATATATGCAGGATATGTTTGGTATAGAAAATACTCATATGACATATCTACAAATCTCATCTGTTGGAAAGTCAGCTTGCAAATTTCCTAATACCTGCTACTACTCAAATAAAGCCATGACAACAGAAAGCTGGTATCAGAAGAGAGAGAACAAACCATCATTTTTATAACTGAAGTGTTAACCCCCTCAAAAGGCTCAAAAATCTTACTTTGCCTTTTTTACTATGTGTATGTGCATGATCTGTTCATATAAAGGAAAACTAAAATGTTTTGAAGAGCTGGAAAAGAGAGACTATCAGTCAGACATTTCAAGGCATTTCTGCAAGAGTCATTTCAATGGAGAGCAGTCTGTCCTCAGAGGACCTTTGCCTAATACAAGGTGTGGCAGACACAGAGCTGCCAGATCTCTGAAACACAGATATTCTGAAAGAACACTCAGCAACACAAGATTTGACAACAAACAAACAAACAAACAAAAAACCCATAGTTATTTCTGACCTAGTCTGTTAGTCTGTTATCCCAGAATTATTTTCACATGACATCGGCTAAAAATTAAACTCAAAAAATGCTTTTGCAGAGTTTTCTATTTAGAAAATTACTGTAGAGAAGAAAGCTGTATCCGCTTTTTATCCAATGGATGGTGCTTTAACAGGCTTTGCGATTAAGTTTAATTCTCTCTTTCACATAAAGGATTCCGAGTTTACTTTTCCCACCTAACATTTTCAGCTATCACGACACTCAAGAGTTCTTTCACCTATCTGTTATGGCTTCTGATTGTAGACAATTCTAGAAGATTTATTCAATTGTGGTCTAATTTTTTAATCATGTTATAATGCAGAATCATTTATAATTACGAAAAAATAATAGCTTAAATGGCGGAGTTCGAGAAAACCATGGAAAGAGACACCTGACGAAATATTTTCTGAGCATCTAAATTTCACACAGAAGTCTGCAGGACTTAGAGATAACTGTGCCTTTGATAATCAGATCACAGAACTGTAGGCAGAAGACATTTAAATTGCAGCGTGCAGCTGCATACTGCATTTATTATCTATTCTAGATCTGAGAGGGAGGTGAGAATCCCCAAAATACCAAGGACTGCAATCATCATGATCATCATTAATCACTACTCACCAACTGCGTGCACACACACACATTCACGCACACACAATTCTTCCCTTTTGGCATCTGATAAAGCCCTAGTATATATGTCATGTTGATTTGGGAATTGGAGAGAAATCTCATAGGGAAAAATAGAATAATTCAATTCTTCTTAAATATGGAGAATGTTCATTTATCTTAGGAGTAAAAACAGACTTAAAAAGAATGGATTTACTTCCACACAGTGAAAAAATTACTGGGTGGTATATCATATGTGAATTATGAGGGAAATTGCGTATCTATCTCATGTATTTTAATATGTACGTGTTTCATTACCAGAGGGAAAATTTCAGTGAAATAGTGTTAACTGCTGGGAAATTATTTTTAGAACATTCTAAGGTTACTCCACAAAGGAAAGTTTCAGGGCTTTATATGATAGCTACAAGATAAAGATGGAAGAAAGTTACTGTGCATTTGTTACAAAGTAAAAAATCAAACTCAGTTTGCAAGACAATCAAATACAAACAACTCCGAAATAAATTATAGAAGATTTCATTTTAATATATCCCAACAGGAGAGAAGGTGTCTATCAAATTCACAGAAACATATGTTGTTCTGTGTTAAAAAGAGAGTTATTAGAAGGGTGGAAAAATAATCTTTAGAAAAATGAGATGGAGAAAAAAGCTTTAACTGTCCTCAGTTTTCTTGACAGACATAGATGCATAAAGTACATTTGTCTGGGGAAGTGAACAAACCAATTACGGAACATAATTATCACATAAAGAAAATTCAAATCTTTTTTTTTCTTAAACCAAATAAAATAGCAAGCACTTATAAAAGAATCCTAGTCACTGTTTTTCATTAAGAATTTCTATTAATCTGTGTAGTAGAAGTAGGCAGTCTTGTTTCTCTCCATGACAGCAGGTCGTTCCAATGACATCAGGTATGGTTGAACCTAACCATCTCAGCCAGCGTGTTTATTTAGTAAAAAGCAGGTTTTAAGCAAAATTACCTCCGAAGCTCAACAAGAGACTGTCAGAAATACAATCTTTAGAAACAGACAGATGTTTAACAGCTGCTAAGATTATGTTCAGCAGTCATACATTTTAGGAAACTGAGTATGAATTTATCAGTCTACACTGACAAAAAAGATTCTGTTGATTTAAGCTACCCAAACACCTCATTATGATATTTGTTGCTATCAATAAGATCCTGCCTTATGGAGCTAAAATTGTTGGCTGTTCTGGGGTTTCTGTCTGGTTTGTGTTTTGTGAGTTTCATTTGTTTGTTTATTTTGAAGAGGTTGAGGGGTAAAATAGGGAACACGGAAGAGGAAATTACATTTTCTAACATTATGATGCCTAGCTGAATGAAATACATATGCTTGAGCTGGAACTCCAGCAGCACAAAAACTGAAATGGAACTGCTGCCAGAATTTCTCCGATAATGCTTTCAGTGATTTTGGGATGCAGAGACACAGTCTATGGTAGTTAACATATGATTTAGGTGTCCTCAGAAAGATCTTACCAGGTCTGCTGGCTGAGACAGCGCTCTTATTACTATGTGACTGTGAGATGACGTGTTACAACTAGGGAGAATGAACAATGACAATGATGAGTGGGCTTGATGTGGGAGTTAGATGGAAAATTGTTTCTTTGGACTATAGTATTGATCTATCTAACATTATTTTTATCATTATTACTATCTATTGTGTTAGAAATGCTGACTACCAGGTAGGCTCTGGTTCATTCTGATGTGGTTACATCTTGCCCTCGAATGCCTTTCACAGTCACCTTGCTCTTCTTGCACTTGGGCTGTAGCAACCCCTGCTATCAATATAAGCTAGGGGACGAAAGGACTGAGCACAGCCCTGCCAAAAAGGACTTGGGGGTACTGGTAGATGGCAAGCTGGACATGAGCCAGCAATGTGCCCTTGCAGCCCGCAAAACCAAAAGAATCCTGGGCTGCATCAAAAGAAGTGTGACCACTTGTGTGTGCCCATGGAGCTGTGTGTGTATGTGTGTGCCCATGGAGCTGTGTGTGTATGTGTGTGCCCATGGAGCTGTGTGTGTCCATGGAGCTGTGTGTGTGCACATGGAGCTGTGTGTGTCCATGGAGCTGTGTGTGTGCACATGGAG
>WBMW01000134.1:75337-101139 GCA_013396635.1 Penelope pileata
CACAAAAATGATCCAAGGGATGCAACACCTCCCCTATGAGGACAGGTTGAGAGAGCTGGGGCTGTTCAGCCTGAAGAAGAGAAGGTTCTGAGGTGACCTGATAGTGGCCTATCAATATCTAAAGGGGAGCTATAAGAATCGTAGAATCATAGAACGGCCCGGGTTGGAAGGGACCCCAAGGATCATAAGGTTCCAACCTCCCTGCCACAGTCAGGGCCAAGAAAGAGGGGGACAGACTCTTTAGCAGGGTCTGTAGAGACAGGACAAGGGAGAATGGCTTCAAGCTGACAGAGAGGAAAATTATGTTAGATTTAAGGAAAAAGTTTTTTACAGTAAGGATGGTGAAGCACTGGAACAGGTTGCCCAGAGAGGTGGTGGAAGCTCCATCCCTGGAGACACTCGAGGTTAGGCTGGACCAAGCTCTGAGCATCGTGATCTAGCTGTAGATGTCCCTGTACATTTCAGGGGAGTTGGACTAGATGACCTTTAAAGGTCCCTTCCAACTCTAAGGATTCTATGATTCTATGATTCTTTGGCTCTTTAAGTTATTTCTCTTTTCTTACCCCATTGTTTTTCTCCAGTTAGATTTTCCTTCTCTTTGGGCATCAACAATCTTGGCCATGCTGTCTTGAGTGCTCAATTATATTTCTCAGAATAGATAATTACCTCCTTGACACTTATCATCACAATATTTCCTCTGGTTTTATGACTTATTTCATGACATTAGTGAGCCAAGAGAACTGTTATATTTAACAAGTCCCAATCCTTCATCAGGGCACAGAGACCAGAAGGAACAGGCTGCTTTTCCTTTACTAAGCACACTGTAGGGAAGGGGAATAACGTTGTAATTGCTATAATATCATTTTAGCAGAGTGGAAAACATGGGTGCTAACAAAATTCATGGATATAATTTCTGTAAAGAATAGTTAAAACAGAGAGAGCAAAGGAGGACAGCATCATCCATGAGAATTGATCAGATATTTTCAGTAAGGCATTCTTTTGGTACTGTTTGGTACTGGAGCCACTATTTGATATGTTTGCAAGAATACACCAGTTCTGCTGACTATGATCAGGTCAAAAAGAGAGGAAACATCCCATAATTTAAAACACAGAGTTATCAAAAGCCTAATGATGGTGGTGGTCTTCTGAAACACAGGTGACCTAAATTCTCCCTGAGCTGGATTAGGAACTTGAAAATACACTTCACCCTCCCTAATGAGTGTCCCATTGAATGATCAGTTGTTGTGCAGAGGATTTGTTACAGTTCCTTTCATGAAAGCTGTTTCATTTTTGCACGATTATTTAACAACTGATCAGAGAGGGACTTGATTCTACACACTGAGTAAGTACTTATAATCATCAGTATCATATCCTATTTATCTTTTTCAGTCACCCTTAATGAGCCATTCCATTTTGTTTACAAACTTTCCTGCTCTCTTTTGGGGATTTCTTTGTATAGCATTAAGAAACAGATCCTAAACACTGAAATGAGGCAAAAAGAGAATACATTGTTCACTGAAAGACATCTAGGAAATTTACAAGAGTGTCAATCTTGTGTTCTATCTATTAAAATCAGCTTTTCTTTTTCTTCTGCCTAAGATCACATGCAGCAACATGACAGATCTTTCTGCGTTGAGTTTTGATCTTGTGCATACACAAGGGAGAGAAAAAAAAACTTATCTCAATCTTATTTATAGAGATAAGTTGAGATTGATTGCTCTGGGACATCCACCTTTAGTGCCAAGTCTCAGATACTTCTTACATACTATCTTACTTCTTGGCAACTTCCTTGACAAGAAAAATGTCTTCCCATAACTTCACAATTTATGACTCAATTTACAATGAAGCCTTTGCAATTTAGTAATTGATCATTCTATAGAATCTTGGAAGCGCAACAACCTTTAGGGTGATAGACGTTCAAGGAATTTGGCACTGAAAAATTGTATTTGCTGTGCCCAGATACACGGTTTGAGAGCTATGTGCCAGAATAGTTAGAATTAGGTTTATCACCTTAAAAATGTAAGGGAAAAATTATAAAATATGTAAGTGTTCAATAAATGTACAGGAAAATACTTTTGAAACCTATCTCTTACTTCTCCATTTCTATATTAAGGTTAAAGTTTATGATAAGGATGCTCTTTAGTTATCCCAGATATCTGCTGGTTTATGATATGTTTTGACCTGTCATTAGAATGACTGCTTTCTAGTTTCTGTCATTAGATCTTCCCACTATTCTTTTCTATCTTAAGGCTGATTAAACGTTATTTATTTCCCTTTCAAAAGACGTTTTCTGGTTGCTTGGTTTTGGGCTTTGGGACATCACACAGTGATATGGTACTCAAGTAATTTTCTCCCTCTTCCTCCTTAAAGTCTCTTGAATCATATTTCTGTTTCATAGTCTAATTAGCACAGTCCTTGCTTTAGACCTTTACACACTTTCGCTTTTTATAAAAGGATTAATTTGAAAAAGACTTTACAGAGAGTCCACCATGAATTCTCAATGCTCCAGAAAACTGATTTGAGGATAGGGGTGATAAGACTCCTCAAATACCTGCTTTGTTAGAATTAAGGAAGCAACCAAAAGACTGTTCTTTTTTTCTTTTCTTTTTTCACTACTCAATGCCACAGAAATAGGCTAGGTTGCAGCTCTTTAAACTTATGAATAGAATCAAGAGAATAATGCATCACTGAAAACATCTTTGCCCACTACTGTCAAAATTAATTCTCTTTGTATCACTCTAATTACCAAACACTTCTGTCCTACAAGCTCCCTCTTCTAGACCTTCTAACAGTTTTGTGTTGAAAAGTCTGGATCTTCATCATCTACCTGATATCTTTTTGAGGTATTACATTTTATTGTCAGCAGACTCATTTTTTAGCATCACACAGATCAATTCTGGATGAAAGACAGCAGGCCCCCCTCCGAAGTTAACAAAATAATTCAGAGATGATGCAGTGCCTTGTCATGACAGTGCAGGACAGGTCATTTCTACCATTTGTCACTACTAAAGGCAGGCACCACAGCAGCACAATCACTAGCATTCTCATTTGTCATCGGTAGTAGGTATCACCTTTGACTGTGCAGCAGAATTTCAAACAATCATTAAAAAAACATTGCAGCCCCAAATGGGAGACTATGAACCTACTCTTCATTCAGAGTAGTTTTCCTAAGCTCTCACAAAGATGATAGCAGCGATATCAGTATTGCGTATAAACTGCTGTGCCATGCCATCTGCATTTTTATCGTGAACTTGCTCAGCACAGTACTTTTTTTCATCTTGTCTATGAGCACAAAGTGATCTTCTTTTTGGATCATCCAGAGGCTGGGGAGACTATGCAAAGCTTCAGCAAAGATGCTTCTTTGTGTGGATTAACAGTGGTGATGCGCTGTTTATTTAATATAATGCTTTTCATTTTGAAATGCCTCAATGTCCTGAACCTGATGTTTTGAGCACTCTAGTACCTGCAAGATCCATGAGCCTGCAAAATCCATGAAACAGTCTAAATAGCTAAATGAAAGCTGCACCGTGAATTATACAGCAGATTTCCGTAACAGTCAATACTGTATATCAGTCCTTAATTACAAGCAACACATTTAATTAAAATCTGTTAAATTAAAACTAGCTAAACCATGTGGATGGGGTAGCCTGTAAGTTTATGACATCACAGGCTGTTTTATGGCATGTTATATATTTTATAGGAAATAAATACTTTCTTTCTCCTACAGTCTGAAGTCTTTCATTTCTTGACCAGGCCAAGTTCTTAGTCTCCTGCAGCCACCTTGATTTCCACCAGAGCAAAAAAAAAAAAAAAGGTCTTCCCACGTAGAATATATAAGATTTATGTACATGTATCAGGTCTACCAAGCAGGCAAAGCTATTAAACAAAATTACACATTTCTTAAGGGACACAGAGAAGCATCCCCCCAAGCAGACATTTCACCATACATGTTTAGCATAGACTAACAAGTCTCTTATGAAAGGAAATGATTGCAGCAAGGAGCCTAAAGTCTGTAATACATTTAAAGACAGCTAGAGACACTTCGCATATCATGTTAAGGAACTAATACGATTACTCTGTTAGTCAGCCCACTTTCTTGAAAAGTAAATGTTCTGTAGACCTTTCCTATAAACCAGCAGTTTTCCAAGAAAAATGACAGGCCATGAAAAATAGATTTCTGTAGAGAAGATGTATCTGCATGGAAAGTACAGCCTTATACCCTGAGCTTTGAACCCAGACTCAAGAAACATCACATTCAAATACAAAATCAAAGATCTTGTAATGCCTTCTGCTGTGGAACACCTACTCACTTACTTCCATGGGGGCCAGGGAGACACAACCATTATCAGGATATACTAAGCCTGACCACTGGTGCTTACCAGTGCTATATATGATAGCAGGGCAGACATATATGATGAAAGGAGGCCATACCTCCACATATATGATGAAAGGAGGTCATACCTCCATATGGCTGATCCCTACAAATGACAAACAAGCTTACAGCTCTTGCTGACACACAGCCTGACTCCTCCTATAGCTTGCATAATCATGCAGTGTGGACACAACAGACTATTATGATGGGCGTATTTCCTATTTCTTCCTTAGGCCAGGTCACGAAGAAGGTTAATTTGCAGTCTCATACATAAACTGTACTTCATTGGGTCTGTAAATGATTTATCTTGCATTCATCTTTTGTCCCTCTGCAGGGCTCTGGAGGCTCCCTCTGATGTGTGCTCCCACTGACCCCACTGAACAGGAACATCCACAAGAAGAGGGTGTTAGGGAAGACAAAAGATTTCAGACCATTCTTTTGGAGGGATCTTGGGATACTTTCTCATGCGACTCTTCAAAAGGTGGCTTCATCTTCTGAATTTGAAAAACTGTATTACTAACCATTCTGGAAAATTTTGTCATTTTATCCATTCTCTGTGTGGAATTTGCTTAGATTCTTAATTTTTTTCAGCTACGAATATTTCCTCTTGCTTTTGACTTCTGTCCAAAGTGTTTGCAAATCTTTGTGTTTCCTTAGTCAAGACCAGCACGGAAAAATACTGACAAACAGAAAGGGATTAGAAGCAGGAATGAAACAAATACTATTTCATCCCAATAAAGGAGGTGTTATACAGAGCGTAAAAGAAACAAGTTGAGTTATAGTTATCTGGAATTTTGAAAAAAATTCTGTTAAAAACAATTTACCTTTTTTTTCAGGGGAGGGAAATGTGCTTTCTTTCTGCTATTTAGTGATAGTTCCAAATTTTGGGAGAGAATTAAAAATAGAGAGGAGGTATTTACAATTCTGCTTAAGGGGTAGGTGTTGAAAACATTATGTATGTTTGCAAGGATGATTTGGTCTAGGCAGCTGGTGTCTGCTGTCTAGTGTACCAAGCAAGGAAGTGGTAGTGCACAGCTCAGCAAGGGCTGCAAGGCTCGTCTCGGCTCCTGAATGACAGATTAACCTCTGTGATGTGCTATGGGCTGTGTGCTCTGACTCACAAGATCACACTTATGCTACCTGAAGAATAATACTAATAACTTTTATCCTATTTAGCAAGGGGATAAAAGGATGAAGATAAAAATGTATTTATTTTCAGCTCTTTCAAAAAAAAAAAAAAAAAAACACTAGAAAACCATGTAGGTATAATCTAACTACATGCAACAGTCTTTTTGTGGGACTAAAAATGAAATCAGATGTTACTAATGTAATTGAAAGCAATATATGCACTATGTTTACTGCTATAGCCCTTGTGGAATTGTGTTCAGATTCCAGTTCCAGTCTCTGCCAAAGTGTGGCCATTTTTTTGAGGGCAGGATTTTGACTGCCTGTTATGTTTATGGATTCTCTGATAAAGATTCTCAATACTAAGTAGAACTAAGTATATTAGGGAAAGTGAGATATCAGATTCTAACTCAATCTAAAATCCAGAAGCAAGACACTATTGTTTGTAATGTTTTCCCTTCTCATTTGCTTGTGCTATATTTTGTAATTGTGTGTAAGAGCTGGGAATTAGTCTTTAACCCAGAAGAATCTTCTGGTCTTATGTTTAAGGGACGAGGAATTGTCCTTTCTGGTACAGAGAATATGAAAAAAGCAGTCAGATAAAATTGTTTTGAATTATCATTACCATTCATGAGGGAATTCTTTGTTAACAATATATGGAGAAGAAAATGGCATTTTGTCTTTCCTGTCTGTCTATATTTCAGTGTCGGAACCAAGGAATATTATGGTTGTTTTTTTTTGCTTTGTTTTGTTTTGTTTTTCAAACAAGGATACTTTTCATAAAAATCAATGTAGATTTACATATAAAAAATAAATTATATATCTAAGATATTTGAAAAATATGTTCCAGTTAAATGGATAGCTACATCCCTCTTATGTCTATACCCTGGCATGGATAAGTATTTGCAAATCAAATATGACCATAGTAACTATACAACTTAAGGGAGTACCTGAAAAAAAAAAAAAAAAAGATAAATCTTTCTTCTTCGTTCTCATACATGGTCTCACTTGCATGAGTGCTTGCTTTTCCTTACTGAAAGTTCTCGGAAGAACTCTACTCAGTATAAATAGGTAACTCAGGTTTCTTTACTGACATCTACAATATGTGAAAGCAAAGTTGTCTAACTTCTGAAGTAAGCTGAAAGGATACACGATATTATTAAAAACATATTTATCCAAGCTTCCCATTAGCTTTTACCTCAGGTATTCATGGGAAGAGGATATTTCTTTAGGCTTGATCTCTTCAAAATACAGACTCAAAAATAGCTGGCTTGAGAAACTCACATAATTTTTAATGCTGTTGCAGTGATCAAATCCAAGGAAAACTGCAGAAGTAACCACTTCAGAGGAATCACATCGGGTTTAATTTACATTTCATCTCAACACCAAGAAAGAGCCACCTGCATCTGGTTTTACTTGTGCCTGTTTCATCAATACTCTAGTACACTTGACAGAAATATTAAGTAAAAATTTTAGCGGAAGTTTAGAAGATTTTTCAGATATACATTTATTTCAGGGATGTTATTGGTCTTAAATATCTACTTTACATAGAGTTCCTATGAGTTGCTAATGTAGGATTTTTTTGTTTCACTTCTGTTTCAATTTAGACAATGTTGTTAGATGGATTAAACTGATCCTTAGCATAACTCCATTGACGCCACTGGAGTTACATTAGGGACACATTGAAACCCATGTGTCTCATCAAGTATCAGGTAAATATACTTGGAATATGCTTGGAATTCAGTATCTTTTTCATGCCATCTGAATCTAAAATATAAATTCATTCTAAGGTTTTCTAGCCTTACGAGGTTCAGAGTTACATATTTCAATATATAATCTGAAATGGAAAATCTTAGAATGCTGGTGGAAAAGGCAGAGTTGTTAATGTGGTCTACAATAAAGAATTAGTATTTAATATTCATTTGAAAACAGTCACTTCTAAAATTTTGAGGGATTTTTCTTCCATTTTTTCCCTCCCAAAGTATTCTGTTTAAATATTAGAAGAAACATAAAAGAGGTAAGAGGCAGAAACTAAATCAAAGAGGATTCCATTTGAATATCAGAAAGTGGGTGATCAAGCACCGGTGCAGGCTACCTTGAGAGACTGTAGAGTCTCCTCGGTTGGAGATATATCCAGACATGGTCTTGGGCAACTGGCCCTGACTGAGCAGAGGAGTCAGACAAGAAGACCTCATGAGGTCTCTTTCAACCTCAACCATGCTGTGATTCTGTGTTCAACGATGATGCAAAAGGAAGTGCCTGCACGCAAACCTAAATTACCCCAATGTTTATTTTCCAAGAATAGATTGGACAAAAGTTAGCAAAAAGTATTCCTAAACAGCCATGGTTTAACTTTAACTTATAATGTCAAAACTAATTAGAAGGAAATAATCAATTATGCCCTGAATTTGCATTTGGCATCTTTCTTTTGGAAAACATTAGCACATTACTTATCATAGCCCCCGGAACATTCAGTAGTAACTGAGTGCTCTGCCTTTGATTTTGTGCTACAAATTTATACTGAGACACATTATTTAGACAATTTCATTAACTACAGAAAATTTCATTGTTTTGAAACTGGCAATAAAAACTATACTTTCTAAAAGCAGTTTTGCTACCTGACAGCACTGGAAATAAAACCTATAATCCTTTAATTTAAAGTACTCTCTTAAAAAAAAAGCTTACTCATCTCCACATTTCCTGTTCACCAGTTTTCATTGTAAGATGTAGCAAAAAAATGATAGATGGAAAATTTCTTTGACTTCCTCATCGCTCCATGTACAACTCTCCCACGGACACTATATCTGAACTATATTGTCTTAAGATAACCGGTCAATTTTTCCCCGAGTGAAAAAAGCTTTTATTTGCAAAACACAGATTTTTCCTGAAATTATTTCTTCAGCACAATCTTTCTATACATTTTTTCCTACTTATCTCTACTTGCTGAAGCTAAATGTTCTTGTGTTGTAGTTTATCTTTGATAAGTTGGAGCTCTGAAGTTATCTCCAATGAGGGCAAAAGAAACTCCCATTTCAGCACATTTTATTATTGGAAATACATGAAGAGCAAATGGAATTGTATTCAAACAGAAATAAAATGATATAGTAGAATATTTTTTTGATATAGAAAAGTCTTTTGGAAAATGAGCATTTCTGGAGTACTCTAGCAGAAATTTTATAGCTGGTCAAGGACTTGCTGAATGCAGTATTTCTAATGTAGACAAGAATTTACTTGTTGAACAATACAGCTTTCACAGTCTGTACCCCTCCCACTGACATGTTCCTACTACCATTTGGTATTTTTCCAGGATTTCTAAAGCTACTGCATCAGATTAGAGAGGAATATGGAATGGATCATTGCTATAATACCTGTTTCCAAAACTGGTTCCGTTAAGTAAACCCAAGATAGGTTCTATTCGTTTCTTTTTTTTTTTTCACCTTTTTCAAGTGACATTATCATACTATATTTGCTGTTTGCTTCCACTTCAATAGAGCTCAAATTAACAAACTGTTTGAACACTCAAAATGCAGTCAAAGTTTTGGCAGTTGATGTCTAGGAGCATAGAATAAAACATATCTATCATGTCACAGAGCAGGAATACAGGTCATTACATGAGACAGAGATATGATAGTCCAGGAATCAGTGACTTGAAAATAATTGGAGACTTAACAAGTAGCTGGTTAAATATTTTCTTTCAGTTCAATAGTGTGAGTAACAGCAGGATCACCTTTCCTGATTTGCCAATCAAGGGAAGCTCAAGTGAGAATACCTGAATAGTATTTGGTATACTCTTATGTTTGCAAGTTGCTATGTCCTGGTCAAACATTAGCATTTAAATCCTTTCTATGTTAAAATAATTTGATTAGCAAGGTTCTAAATCAGTGCTTTAGTTCTTCTTAGATTTTAAAATCTACCATAACCTTTTGGATCAAGTATGTTCTATGCTTGCTTGCTTGCTTTCCAATACAAGTAGGTAGTCCTGCAGTCTTTCCCAAATTATTGTTGTTTTGAGACATGTTAGATTGAAGCCATTTGGATTTCTCAGATTTCTCAGAACTTCTTTCCTACTTCACAGATTGCCAGATCACACTTTGATCAGTTAAACAAAAAAAAATAAATGCAAGACTAGCCTTAATGTATTTATCAAATGTTATCAGGGAGCTGAAAAGCAGCTCTAGTATCCACCTTTGACTTTGTCAAAAGAGAATAAGAATTAACATTTTACTGGCTAAACAAGGAAAAAAGGAAAAAAAAAAGACAAAACTAAGAAAAAGACAAAAAAAAAAAAAAGAACAGGAAAACAGAACTAAAAAACCCACAAAAGCAGCATAAGAATAGTACTGAGAGAATTCAGTACTGTTGGGTAATAGTAAATCATCTGGGTTAATTTCTTAGGACTTTTACTGTTACCATCTTGATTGCAAAGCTATAGCCACACTTGGACATTTTGTGAAGCCTTAAATATAATTTTCATTCTTTTTCAGACATGTAAACTTCAAAATAATTTAGCACAAATTCTTGTAAATTTAGCAGACACATGACAAGATTCATTTTGAAGTTGCTACACTGATCCGGACAAAGATTATGTCAAGACAGCTTTACAGATACTTTCACAGGTGTGCTTCTCTTTTTAAGTTTGCTTATTGGAGATACAGGAGATAAACATCAGCATTCAAGGAAATAATGCTTGCTTGTTTAACAGAGTTATTTCTCTGAAATGTTTGACAAAAATAAAAATTTAACAAAATAATTGCATATGTATGTCCTGATAATCCAGTCTTGATTTATTAATAAAAAAAATTGTAAAATAATTTATCTTTTTTTTTCCTTGAGTGAAGTTACTATGAGTTTTTCACAGACTGGAGGCAGATGTCAGTGAGCTAAATAAGAGAATTTGTTGTACAGTAGCAGAAAGAGAAAAAGGACAGTATGTACATTGTTATTACGTATTGTTCAGGGCAGCTATATTCTAAAGAGTGCCATGCGAAGATACCATTTCTTTATTGAAATAATTTGCTTTATACTCACACTGAGTCACAGATACATATTTTGAATAACAAATCTGTCTTGTAAGTTTATTTTACTACATCTGCTACGTCTTGGACAGTACAGACAGAGTTTGTTTCTGGGAACAGAAAGGTGTATTAAAGTGCAATAAGTTTTACCAGGCAGACAGACTACAGATGCTGTAGGGTTCTGAATGCACACCGAAAGGCTTCTGATATGAATTTTATGTTGAATTTTCAACTAAGAGCTCTGATCAGCAGATACAGAGTAGTAACAATCATATAAGGGTTGTTTTTATTTTTTTAATGTGTGGAGAAATGTGAAGCCTCTTTCCTTAGCAAAAGTTCCATACACAGCCATGGGCTAAAAACATCCAAACAAAGAACAATCTCTGCATTAATCTAGGTAGAAAGCTCTTCAGTCTCCAGAGTGTTTTTGATAAGCATAATTATTTCAGACTTTTTCAGATACTACACATTCTGAGACACAAAATATTATTTATGCTCTTCTGCTTGTATGTGATTTCTCTTTTTACCTATGTTTCTGTTTAAACAATTATGTTGAAATCTGAGATATCTCTAGCTCATAAACAAAATTACTGTGAGAAAGGAGGAAGAATAGGAAGGATACAAAAAGTTTAGCAAGTACCAATGCAGCAACTATTCTTCTGCCCATCTGGTGGTGGAAGGGCTGCATGACAACACAATACTCATCCTAATAACAGTTGCACCACGTCTCCCCTAAGTTTTGCAAAAGACAGGTGGGGAAGAAAAAATAGTAACTACCTGGACTCTTTAAACAAAAACGTTATTTTTGTTATTTTCTAAAGAAATATTACTTAAGTAAATAGGCATTACACATACCTAGCTATACCAAAACTGCTGCTACCTGAATATGGCAAACCCTATTTCTCAGATAGCATTTTTTTTTCTCTCTCTCTCTCCTTTTTTTTTTTTTTTTTTTTTTTTTTTTCCCCAGAAAGAAAAGGATGAGGAAGGGAGAGGAAAGTTGTCTTCATTAAGATACAGTACAGACTGAAAGGACTGAATCTGTGGAGTGAAACAGCTGATGATGAGGACCCACTACCAACACTATATGTGTTTTGGGATCAGAGAGATTACTTCAGACTCTCATTTGGCTGGTCCCATGAGCCCAGAGCTTTTTGTTTTGTTTTGTTTTTACTCAGTGACTAACATAATATTGTGTGATTCATGTTAGAAGGAAAGGATGCCATCAAGAGGGACCTTGATAAACTTGAATGGTGGGCCCATGTGAACCTAATGAGGTTCAACACAGCAAAGTGCAAGGCCTTGCACTTGGGTCGAAGTAATCCCAGATATGTATACAGACTGGGAGAAGAGATCCTTGAGAGTAGCCCAGCTGAGAAAGACCTGGGGGTCCTGGCGGATGAAAAACTTAACATGAGCCAGTAGTGTGCTCTTGCAGCTCGGAAAGCCAATGGTATCCTGGGCTCCATCAGGAGAGGGGTGGCCAGCAGGGACAGCGAAGTGATTGTCCCTCTACTCTGCCCTCATGAGGCCCCATCTGGAGTGCTGTGTCCAGATCTGGGGCCCCCAATACAGGAAAGATGTGGAACTGTTGAAGAGGGTTCAGAGGAGGGCCACAAAGATAATCAGAGGGCTGGAGCACCTCCCCTACAAGGATAGACTGAGGGAGCTCAGCTTGCTCAGCCTGGAGAAGAGAAGGCTGTGGGGAGGCCTCATTGCGGCATTCCAGTATTTAAAAGGAGATTATAAACAGGAGGGGAATCAACTTTTCACAAGGGTAGACAGTGATAGGACAAGGGGGAATGGTTTTAAGCTGAAGGAGGGATGGTTTAGATTAGACATCAGGGGGAAGTTCCTTACCGAGAGAGTGGTGAAGTGGTGAGGTGCTGCAACAGGCGGCCCAAAGAGATTGTGGATGCCTCGTCCCTGGACGTGTTCAAGATCAGGTTGGATGGGGTCCTGGGCAACCTGATCTAGTACCAGATGTGGAGGTTGGTGGACCTGCCTGTGGCAGGGGGGTTGAAACCTGGTGATCCTTGGGGTCCCTTCCAACCCAGGCCATTCTATGATTCTACGATTTGCTCAAAAATTTTTGTCCTATTGCTCCTGTGACTTTTCATGTTTCCAATTGAAAGTGTACTGTCCTACATTTTCAATTTACTTTCCTCAGGTACAACTGAGAGTGCCTTATTTTTATTTTTATCTTTTTATTTACAATTTTTTAAAATCCTTTTAGCTGAGCACTTATTTACAGACTAATTCAAGAAGAATTCCCTTTCCTTTTCACTCACCAACAGCTATCTACATATTTTGCATTAGTGCAAGCAAAATTCATCTTTTGAAACTTCATCTGCTCATGTGGGAACAAGAGAGAGCTGGTAAACATCTCTGTGAGTAATTATTTCTGTCAAAACACACTTTAGGATTTTTCTTAACAGCCTGACCCTGAGGTCGCTACTTTGACTGTTTTTGCAAAAATCATGCATGTTTTAGGAATCAAGATTATTGTCCAGTGTGTGAAGAATTGAAAATTTATCTATTTATACCGCTCTACATCTATGCACACTTATAAAATAATATACTTGTTTGGAACAGAAATGTACCTAAAAAAATACGTTTTGATTCTTTCCATTTATGGTATTTTTTATGCACATCACAGATCAGTGTCAGAGCACACAAGCTAGAGTGTAACTTAGCCCAAATATTTGCTCTAAGAGATAATGTGAGTTCAGTCCATCAAATCCGAAAAGAACTAAGATGAAGTAAAATCTTCCACAAGAGCATATAGTGTGGATAACAGGTCATCAGCATCAAGAGGAAGTGCTAGATTCTGTATCTGGGACAGAGCAACCCCAGATATAGATATAGACTGGGGGATGAGAGTCTGGAGAGCAGCCTTGCAGAAATTAATGTATGGGGGTTCTATTGGATAGCAAGTTTAATCTGAGTCATCAGTGTGCCCTGGCAGCCAAGAGGGCCAACTGTACCCTGGGGTGCACCAAGCCAGGCACTGCCAGCCAGGCGAGGGAAGGGATTGTCCTGCTCTGCTCTGTGCTGGTGCGGCCGCACCTTGAGCATAGTGTGCAGTTTTGAGTACCGCAATACATGAAGGACATAAAACTGTTAGAGAGTGTCCAAAGGAAGAGCTACAAAAATGGTGATGGGCAAGAGGAGTGGCTGAGGTCACTTGATTTTCTTCAGACTAGAGGAGACTGAGGGGAGGTCTCATGGCTGAGAAATGAAAGAAATGACCATAGATTACAGTTGTATGATGGTAGTTGTATGCCACCATAGGTTAGGTGGTCCAAGAGCTACCACTGTGATAACCAAGATGACCTCTTGAAACACTCATTAAATTCTTCTGAAGGCCTGATCAAAACACAGATAAAAGTCCACTGCTCATCTGAGCATTCTCTAGCAATAGATCCATGTCCTTCCTTAGGAATTAAAGCTCATCCTGACAGAGGAGTTCCCAAATCCTACAGCTTCAGTCTTTCATACCATGGCAGCCAGGCTCTGGTGTTCTGTTGAAGCTGTTTCACATTTAATGGAAAGTCTAAATATTTGCTGAATCAGAGGGAAAAGAGAAAGTTGATTCCTGGAGATAGCAATGTTGTAGAAAAAGCATTGTGTTTCACAGACTTGGTTTTACCTTTGATGTCTAAATTGCCCTTACAACTTCAAATAAAGATGATCAAAAGATGTAGGTGTTATGCATATGCTGTAGAATATGTATGTTTATGGAGAAAGGTATTTACATGAGGTAAAATGCAGTACAATAATTGTCATTCTGGACTCTGGTTCTGAAAGGTTACTTAAGTGAGGTGAATTGGGATCCAGAACGAGAGGGTTCTCAGGACTTATGAATTTTACAAAGAAGAGAAAAAATTATAACCATAAAGTCCAAACAGTAGTTGGGAATGGCACATACGCTTTTAAAAAGTAATTTTGTTGTTACTATGACATACAGGAGTTTGATGACAGGTAATTTGAAACAATAAGTGAAACTATATTTTTTGTAAGCAAATTCTTTTGACAAAACTTTTAAAATAATATGATTACGTGAAAAGAAAATTGTCACAAAAAAGCAAGTGATACAGTTTACTTGAACACCCACAGTCTTAGCCATACTCCTCATGAGATTGTTAAATAAGTTTAGGAAGTGAAGAGGAAAAGTAAATTCAAGTCCTAACTGGTAAGAGTATATATAAATATAAAACAAGTTAAATTATCTTCTTCCAATTGGCAAATATCAAGAGAAGGGTGACAATCTTCATGAAATGTACAAGTGTTTGGATTAATTGGGATAAAGAAGATGGTGAAGAACTTGAAAAGCAGATGAAGGCGTATATCAGAAAGTGTAATTCAAACAAATGTTTTCATTTCGTTTTTCAAAGTGGTATTGTTTTAGGTAGAACTACCTGAAACATGAGCATCAGAAATCCATTTGATCATATGATTTCTAGTGCATTGCCATTGCCATTTGAGTAACTATTCTAGGAGTTGTACTGCATGCAGGAAAACACGCCATATTTAAAAAACTCTAGGATGAATAGACACGTCAGGAGATCCAAAATTAGTCTACAATTAACATAAGGGATGTATTTATTATAAATGAACTAAAGATTAACCAAACACCCCATTTTTAGTTGTTCTTGCCACATAAAGACACAAAAGTAGAATTCTTATTGGACTTTCAAATAAATGTATGCAGAGTTGTCTTTGAGCTAGGAAGGATTGTGTGTGATGATGTACCATATGTACCATATGCTGACAATGTTTATGGGCTTAATTTAGGACGTGGCTAAGCAGTTAATCATTTGGATACAGAAATATTCATGTCAAAAAAAAAGAAAAAAAGAAAATACCTGCAGTATTTTTAAGTTCTAATTATAATGGCTGTTCTCCTAATTATAAAAAGACATTTTCCATAGAAAAATAAATGCCTCTGATTTCATATTTACAAATCAGAATGACTTGTATTTCATTACTATTTGAAAATGAAGGCCCTCTGTCAGTAATGCGTTAGTAACATACTGTCAGTAACTTCCTTCATGCATATGGGCAGCCTGAAATAAACTGCTAGCTCTTGAGTGTCTACATTTGTGACAATCTGTCACAATGAATCACAGAATCACAGTACTCTTGAGAACTGCATCAATGATTCTACGTATGGAACACCATATAACCTGCATACTAAGGAAGCAGGATATAATGTGACTCAGGAGCCCAGCTCATGATAAAGTCAAGCAGAGTGGCTCAAAGTCACAGAACAAGACATGGAAATGCAGAGATTCCTAGGGACTACCCTCCAAACTGCCATATCAGAGACACTAGGCAAAGGGTTTCCTTCTTCCACGTAGCTACTCAGGGTTAGGAATACAGCACTCGGGTCTAAGCTGTTTGTCTTTCACTAGGAGAAGAGGCTTGGGATCTTTGCTGTGGGATCCACTGCGTCACGTGTCTGAAATGCGTATGATAATTCCCTGGATCAAAAGCCAATGATGTAGACTACATACTTAAGGAGGAAAGAACTACACTGGTATAATTCAGTTTATATGTGTGCTTGTATGTGTTTCCAGGAAGCTCAGGAACATATGCAGAATTTCAAGATTATAAGAAAGTAGTCTTAAGATGGCACCTTATCTATCTTCTGTAAATGCTAAAATTAATCTCCTGGGAGCACTTTTTGGTACATAATACTTTTATTTTGTGACTGACAGGAAAGCATTCTGCCTCCTTGCCACCTACTGAAAAGACTGAAAAAAAACCTGAATGAGTTTTAATGGATAAATGTCAGTGCCACATACTGTTTCATCTCCCTTCAGAAGTGAGAAGAACTGGTGTAACCTTCAATTTTTCAGTGTAACGAATTTTGGAAAATAAGAGTGAATTCTGCTATCTGCATGCCCTTGAGAAGATCCATTGATCACTTCTACTTCTGTTTTAACTAGATGTAACTATGCCTCTATGTCCTTTACATATTTTACAGGTTCCAAACATTAACAGAAGAATCCATACTTTTATTTCTACCTGTGCTTCAGGGGATCATTAAAGCGCTGAGATTTTTTTCTTTCTCCCATTGCTCACACGAGTCCAGAAAAAGGGAAACATTAATTCCTAATAGTTGACAGAGTGATTGGTAAATATCTATTGATTCTTCTAGCACTGCTCCTCATATTTGTACATTTAAAGCCTTCTTTAGATGCCTTGAATGATACAAATTTGTCAAGAAACATTACGTATTAACACTATCGTATTTGAAGTGTCAGCTACAGAAACATAACTTCTGTTTCTCCTCCCTCCAGCAGTTTTTCAGGAGGCTTTTTCCCTCTCATCATCCCTCAGCTTACAACAGCATTAAGGGAATCCATCTGAGAAGTCTTTTTGCTTTAAAGAAACAATTATGAAAGCTTCACGCACAACCAAGGAACATCAAAATAAGGCACTGAATTAAGCATGTCAGTTTGGTCACAAATCCCCTGCTTCCAAATCTGGATGGAATTTGGAGTTCACTTACAGATCTCTAGTTCGAATTTCAGCGGGTCTTATGTATGCTACAGGAGAATAGACCCTCAGAATATTGTCAAAAGAATAGTAGCAATAAATGCAACATGCCTACTAAAATAATTTCCAGTTTACTCATTTTTTAACAGGACATTTGATATAGAAATTGCAAGATAAGGTATATTCACTCCTAAGATTAACTCTGTGGTTTTGGTTTTGTTATTAAAACAGTCTTCATTTCCTTTATTAATTTTGGAGTCACGGCTGGCCAGAGGCTAGTACTAATCCAACACATGCACTCAGCTAATAGCAGTTCATTTGACAGCTATGGATATTGAGGTTAGTAAATTCAAATTCATTTTGTGCAATTTGTTTGGCAAAGAAGGAGATTTAATAGCCTATGTCTTGGTGGGACAATGACCAACAAACTTTTAGACTGAGAGAAGTTAATGTGGTATTTCCCTGGCTGTAAGGAAACAACATGGTGCTTCTGTTACTTTGACAATGAAGCTTTCATCTCTGCTGTGAAGAGGTCAAAGAAAATGGCAAGAAATCAAATTTGCAGTGGATAATAATCAAAATTAGTAAAGGAGTTGGGAAAATTATAGGTTACTTGTCAATGTTAATTGTAGGTTTTGAGCCTTCTGTTTTAATTCCAGACAACTATGTAAGAAGAACCATTAATTAACCTCTTTGAGTACCAACCCATTAACATGTATATTATATGCCGTTTGTTGATAATAGGCCACGCTGTGCTAAGAAAGGAACAAATTCCAGTAGCATGTCACTGAAAAGAAAGAAGGGGTGGATGCTTAAAGCCTGGTATTCTTATACAAGATGACCCTTTTCTTCTTGCACTAAACTGCTGCTTTGTTCTGTCAAAAGTATGAGTATACTTTTGGCATTTGGGCTATAGTCCAATTACTATACTGATCTTTGAATGCACGCTATTTGGCTCAATTGTAAGATTTGGATTTCGTTGTGTTTAAAATGTTTATTTCAGCCTTTTAAAACTGTCTCTCATCTAGACAAATTATTTTATAGTTTTTCAGCTCTCAGAGAAGAAACAGTATAGGGGCTTTGTCCTTGTGCTGAAACCAGTTGCCATCATACCTGACAGGTGAAAGACCTATGTCAGCTGTAGTCCAGTGCTGCAATTGTATTCAGTTCATCTAATGTTCAACTTAACGCTAGTAGGTAGTGGTGATCAAAGCAGCAGAGAATTTCGTACTGGTAGGAAAACAAGATAGGTAAAGGTGAAGTGCCCTGACAGCACTGAAAATAAAAGCAAGAGTCCATGATTCATCATGTGGTCTCCTAGTTGTTGAACTGTGCAGAACCCTCCAGTACATTTCACTGCTTTGTTTTATTTCACATTTCTAAGTGATCACAAAATAATACCAAAGTATGTACAGACTCAGATTTATGACAGACTTACACATCTACAAGATCTTTCACCATATTATTATTGATATTAAGCAGCCTTATAGATGTTTATGAAAACATAAGATTATAAGATTATTAAGATTTTACTACTGCTATCTTAAGATTAAATGTTCTTGGGTAAATTATATCTACTATGAATAATATATTTTCATTTTAAATTAATTTACAGGAAAACAGCTATTTTTCTTTATTTTTGTCCTATCATTCAGAATTTCTTATCTTTCTTGTGGTACGTATAAACAAGAACTGAAAATAGTGTAATTTATCTAGTTTTAACAACATCGTCTACAAAAACATTTTGGATTCTGATTGCTGTTACAATATCTCACTGTTCACAATTTGTTGTAGGAATTTTGCAGTTTCATGGGAAATCTTGGGTCTAAACACACATATATGTCTATCTGAATGCTACCAGTCTGTCCAGGACTCTCAAGTTTTCTATAGGAATCTGCAGAAGACAGACCAGTCCTCCCAGTGTTCACCAGGAATGAACCGGGCAGTCACTGCTATATGCAGTTCAAATAACTAAGAAAATATTATTTAAATATCATGCGGAAGAGAGTGAAGCATGGGGAAGGGTCAAGAGCAGAAGTCTTAGGATACGTTGTGGCTAATCTGACAAAGCTAGGCTGTGAGGAGACCAGCTACGCAAGGATAGCCAATTTGTATTACTTTGTCAGTATAGATCTATTTTCAGTCTGATAGACTTTGTCTTCAAATCAGCCCTTTTGTTCATGCAAAATTGTTTGGAAGACAGTGATGAGGAGCGCGATGAAGCTATCATAACCCAGTGGGAAACTGTAAGTGGACTAGGATAACTATAAGAGGACTATGATAGGGCATTGACTTCCTAAAAAAAACCACAATACTTTATATAGCTTTTATACACACAATACAAGGACTCAATCCCCAAAGCACTTCTGTATATTATTAATTTTAAGCATTTTCAACCCACAGAAGTCTGAAATGTTGCTTACAAGTTAGGTTAACATGATAGTCGCATTAATGTAATGCTTCAGGGAACTTAGTCACAGAGAAGAAACTATGAGAGCTAAATGTTGTACAGGCACAGGATGAAGACTCAGGGGCTTTCTTAGCAGGCAGACAAGGTGAAGAAATATGAGACAGTCTTAGGAACAGAAATCACGAGATAGCACAGGATACCAGCAGTTTGATAGTGGGGAGGCTGCAGGAGTGATTTCTGGGAAGAGGTTAGGGGCTGCCCTTTGCCAGAGAGAACTGTCAATGTGGCACACCACAAGTCAAAGCTGAGCTCATCAGCCAATTTTGTGGAATCTCTGTGAAAACATATTTAAGAAAGGTTAGAAAATACTGGATAGGGAGAAAAGAAAGAAAAGAAAAATAAATAAATGGGTAAGAGCAATGTAAGCACTAAGGTCAGAGAGACAGATGGAGGAGGTTCTCCAGATGCTTGAGCATAAATACCACTGCAACCCAAAGAGAGACCATGGTAGAGTAGACACCCCCAATGTAGACTGTTGAGGACCCCATGCTGAAGATGGTGGATATTTCCTGAAGAAACTGTGACCCACGGAGAGCCCACAGTGGTGCAGGTTTATTGTGCAGGATTTCATCCCATACAAAGGAGCCATGCTAGAACAGGGGAAAAACATGAAAAGAAAGGAGAAGCAGTGAGGAATTAATATGTGAGTTACTCTTGTGCTGCTCAGATTTCGTTGGGGGTGGTAGAGAAGCTGGGAGCGAAGCTGAGCCTGGAAAATGGGGTGGGGAAAGGTATTGTTAAAATGTTTTTTAATTATTTTTTAAGTTTTATTTATTCATTACAATGCAAATGTATTTTAATTGTCAACACATTACATTAATTTCTCCATTTACAATCTGTTTTGCCTGTGACAGTTACCCATAAACAGTCTCCATGCCTTTATCTCAACCCACTGGCTTTTTAATCCTGTTTTCTACTCTTGTCCTTCTTAGAAAGGGTAAGAGAAGCTGAGTGGGATTTTGGCCCTTAAACAAGGCAAACCTATCACAGTTTGATGAAGATGACAAGTCATTAGAAAGACAAACAGAGAAGAAAGGTGATCATTTCAACCTAGGAAAATGATTTTCTTGCAACATTCTGAATGGATATCATGCGGACAATTGCTTCCATGGGCTGCCAGGAAAGATGCCACTAAAGTCAAAAGTAAAATGATCTGAGGATTGATATATTATATAGAAAGTTAGGAAAAGCTCAAACTTAGGTGGAGTAAAGGGAGAAAGAATGGATATGACAAGTTAGGAAGTTCAAATCACAAATGACTGTCCAAAGACTGTACAGAAGCAGTAGATACATAAATTTGCCTGTATATGAATCTTGAGGTTAAATATACGATTGCACATATGATTATTCTTGCAAATGATATTGTGGGATCAGATTCTAATGCATTACTCAACATTTGAGTTGGAGAAGTAAGTTTGAGTTCAAATAGTTATCTCCTTATATTCATATCTCAGCAACTCAGTATTATCAAAGTTTGCTTTGAAAGTTGTGTTTCTGTTATTAAGTCAGATATCTAACTTCATTATGTTTTTTGTTTTTTTTCCATCACTTTAATTTCTAATCAGCCTTTAACAAAGGATGTGATATATCTTTCCAACAGCCATTTTATCTTTATTATTGCAATTCAAAGTACAAATGAATTCATTAACATTCTCATCATAAACTCCAAGTTCATTATCTGATAAGAAAAAGATTCTTTAGATAATTTGAGGTATTTGATTTGCCTTATTTATATTCTCAGTTGGCATCTTGCACACACTTGCTGGAGATGAGTATAAGCAAATCGTGATTCCACTCATTACTTTGTCTCGACTGAGATTTCTTCTGTCTTTACAACATAGAATCCTTATTTCCTTTTTTTATTTTCTTTCCTTGTTTAAATGCTTTGTGTCTCCTGAGATACAGTTTATATTCTATTCTTGACTGTGAAAAACAGGTTCTATTTTTTTTAAAATACGTAGTTTATATTCAGTAATATATTGAATTAGAAACCATACCTGGATAATAATTAAAACAAAAGAAATAATTTAAATATATATTTGCTTGGATTTATTTAGTACTGTATTATTAAATCTGAGGGTTTATTTGCAAACAGTACATATTTGATGGAGGCAAGTTTTTCACATTTAGTCTTAGTTTTTCATTTAATAAGGTACATAGTTCTTCCCTCTTAATCTAAAAGTCTTTGTTACTATCACCTACTGAGATTAGACCACTGAATTTCAGCATAGGCTAAATTAATTAATTTATTTATTTATTACTCTTGTGGTGTCTATTCTTTCATAGCCTTTACTCTTAAGATTTTGAAGAGCAGCAGGCTGGAGAGCTACACCAGTTGCCACCACAGCCTCTGCTAGATTGTCTGGATGTCCAGTCCCAGATTTTTTAGGGGGAGACATTATTTTACCCTATTTTGAAGTATTTTTATCTTAGGCTCTCATCCTTCAGAAATTCTTCCACTTCTACCATGGAAAATCATAGAATCATAAAATCATTAATGTCGGAAAAGACCTCTAAGTCCATCTAGTCCAACCATCAAAAGACAAAGGCTTTAAGAATGTACTGTTTCTTATTGAAATGCTGTTTCTGAATGGGAGATACTCTGTGTTTCTCTTTGTGTAGCTCTTTGACTCACAACTCTAGTAGTAACATCTGGCTGATATTTTTCAATGGAAAATAGATATCTCTCAATTGGACAAACAATGACAAAAAATCCCACCCTGCCATAAGCTATACACAAACCTTTTTCATTTTTCTTTTTTATACATCTTGAGTCTTAAGTGCTCAATCTGGACATACTTTCTAAGGTGTCCTATTTTTCCTGACTCTGTCTTGTCCTCCTTTAACATGTATGCTGTCTGCAATTGGAAAGTCAGACTTCCTGTACGGATGATGTAATATTTAAGGTTAATATCACTGCTGAGTTACCTGCTTTTGATTGAGCACCACCTAGATAACATAAAAGGATCTGTCTGCATGCTAAGAATTGACGCAGGTGATGTTCTTTATTCTATTCTTTGTTGTATGACCTGCAGACAACAATATCTAATATCACAGATTGTGGGAAAACTGTTCTTTAGTCACAGTTCACTGTTTTTTTGAAATTTCTTTGTATTTTACATTTTGCTTCTATGAAGACTACTTTGCCAATAGGAGGCAGGCATGGGGGTCAGCGAAAAGGACGCAGACACTCAATCAAAGAAGTGAGTTTTACCTTTACTTACGTTGAAAGCAATAAAGTAATAAGTGAAACAATGCAGCAAGCACCACAAGCATATAACAGCAAGATAATGCACCTAATCATTACTGTGTAAGGTTAGCTATAGCGATTAAGAAAGATGCATCACCAATTGCCCCAATGCTTTGCCATCATCCAGATCCACAGTTGCTGGGGAGCCTCAGCTGCAACAAAGACATGGAGAGCCCTTCCTGGTAACTGGGAGGTCCTACGCAGTGGGTCCACTCATAGGCGAGGTCTCCAAAGTAGCTGCAAGAGGGTTCAGCTTTTATACAATTAAATAAACAAGTCTATGGGACACTTAGGTGGAACACCTGGTTTGTCATCCCCAAGTTGTTTAAAATTGAGACCTGGACAGAGTCCCGGGCTCAATCAATGAAGATATTTGTTTTGGCCCTCTAGTGTACTTTATATGTGCTTATATGGCTCTTATATGTACTTTAATGCTAGAAGATAGATATTATTGGTTTACAAAGGATATGCACAACATCACTCCCACATTTATCTGAAGGTCAAATCTAATTTGAGGCCCCAATTATCAGGCCTGAAGGCCTTGAAACTGGGGCCTTCACATATCAGAGGACTTAAAGGCATGAAAGCAATATTGTATCATATGTAGTATATATGATATTTATAGCAACCACATTCTGTTTCTTGATAAAACCCACCAAGAACAAGCTTATACCTGCCAATGAGTCCTATCATTTGCTGTTACATGATTTTGTTGCAATGTTTGTTAATTTTTTACTGCTGACTTGGTGCATAAGAAGCAGTTCCAGATAAATCTCCCTAAAGAGCTCTAATTGACACACATGTACACCATTTTCCTTAAACGTTTAAGAACTTTAGCCAAAAAAAATTAGATTCTCTTCTTCAGATACATATGCTGCAAAGGCAAGAAGGATGGCAGCATCACTGGAAGAGCAGGACGGTGTCAGAATAGCTCTGTTATGAAGCACTAACAGTAAAAAACCTGCAGATGATTTCTACTGTCCCAAAAATACGTAACAAATAGTAATAATCAAAGAATGTGAATGGGGACTAAATTCAGACTAAGAGTTTTGTTTTGTCTTGATTTAATAAAGCGCTATAATATGAGACTCGGGTAGTTTACAATCTTGATTTTTGACACTGTTTCCATCCATTTTTGCAAAGTAATTTTGTCCAATACATGTACTTTCACCTTTTTGGTGACAAACTGGAGGTTATGTTCATCTGCAAATCTATGCCACAAACATGTAAAGCCAATTCTGGAAAAATATGCTTCTAAAATGAATTTCACTTTGTCTGTTGGACTCCTCCTCTAAAAAGAAATGTATATATCACACAAACAGACCAGAGAACCTTTTCCATTCACATACAATGCATACTTTTTCCGCACTAAAATGGATTTAGTACACAATGAGACAGACTAGCTAGCTTGCTTCAGCAATGTGCTCTACTTTATTTATTTCCAGCTAGAAAAAAAAATGTCAACAGAAAATATTCCTTAATTTCAATATCTCTTGCAGGGAAACGTGAAAAAAATAGAGGAACTAAAAACAGCCGAAGGAACCAGAACGGACTAGATGGGAGAAGAAATACGTTCTCTTGTTCTTGAGTCAACACTTCATCTTAAACCTACACTGCTGGAAAAAGATTAGGAGTGCAAGAACAGAGGAAAATCATAAATTGTATTTTCTTCCTTTATTTCCTTTCCTGCTCTTCTAATTGTGTCACTGATGCTAATTCTGTATCAGCTATGCTGACAGTGTAACTGTTAATACTACAGTCTTCCTCTTTCATGGACTGTTAGGCCAATTTTACAGTCAGTATGGGACTGAGTATATTTATTGCCCTCATTTGTCTGAATGAAAATACTTATTTCCATTATATGACAGCATGACAATAACATTTACAACTGGGCCTTAAGTTTACAAAATGGATATATCGGTACGCTAATAATAATTGCAAAATTGATATATAATTGCATTGAATCAAGTGGGTAGTTCTTTTTTCATTAAAAATTATGTTCAACATATAAAAATCTATCCTGTAAATGTTCTCAAATGGAAAACACTTAAAGTTACTTGCTCTTGCTTTTTAAAAATGTAAATATATTTTTACATTTTTTTTCCCCAAAATATATTTTAGAGCACTTTTGTAAATATACATATATCTCATAAATCGACATGTTCAACAGCTACTGTTAGTAGCAAGATAAGGAATTATACAAATATGAAAAATTCTGTATGCTTGATTTTGTATCAATATCACATTTTTTGAAATATTCACCCTTCATAGAAATCATTTAAAAAATCATACTAGAAGAAAAATCATGCAATTTTTTTTATAACAGAAAATGACATGTAACAACTTTAAAAGTGTAAATTGAGTTACTGAAGTGTAAAATATCTTATTTTCTAGTTGAAAATTGTTAGTAGAAAATTATTCCTTAAGGATTTAACTATTGATAATTTTTTTTTGAACAAGCGAAGCAAAAATTCTTTGTTGTTCTCTTTTTGATCATGAACACATAGTTCTACAGAGTCATGGTATTTGTATTTCTTAGCAGTTTCCAGTAATAAAATAAACGGTCATAAGGTACTGTTAAAGGAAATTAAATTAAATTAAATTAAAAAGGACTTTGCATCCCTTGGTAAGATCCTGAAGGGATCGGGGGTGCAAGTGGTGTTCTCTTCTGTCCTCCCCTTGGGTAGCTGGGACCCAGAAAGGAGGAGAAAGTCAGCTCAGGTCAATGACTGGCTTAGGGAGTGGTGTTATGGTCACGGCTTTGGGTTTTATGATCTTGGGCATGCCTTTGAGAAACCAGGCATGTGGGCAGCTGACGAAATGAGACTCAGCAATTGGGGACAAAGTGTGCTGGGGAGCAAGCTGGCCGGATTGATCTCTAGGGCTTTAAATTAGGTTTAATGGGGACGGGAGGGGAGTTAGATGTGATAGAGCAGGGCTAGGGCATGTTGTCGCTGTTGGAGATTTCGGGGAAAAACCTCTGAGTTGGCCTGTAGGATCCTGTGAGGGCTCCTCAGAAAACGAATTGTTGCTGGTACCATGTTCAAAACCTTCTTGTGCCCC
>WBMW01000135.1:0-13577 GCA_013396635.1 Penelope pileata
CTGTGATTCTGTGATTCTTTGCTATTTTCTCTCAGCTCAAATGGATTATGTGTTTTAAGTTTCTGTTTCCATTTTACAATTAAACACAAGCTGTTAATCAAACAAAATCACGCCTCAGCAGGAAGCCAGAAGTGGGTAAATAGACTGGAGGGAGGTGGGAGAATCCATACTCTTACCTAACAGGGTATGTAGTTTGAAATCACCCAGATAATCAGTAAACCAAGAAGACTTTGCTGCTGTGTGTCAGGCAGAACAGGCCATTGACTCACTCACAATGACAAATGGGGATAGATGGATTTCAGTTTCAAATTTCACTCCTGAGGTGCATTTCACGGCTCTCTCCAGAGCCTGAGAATGTGCTTTGTTTCCCATCAAAACTTCCCTGACAAATACTACTAGAGCTCTTTGTACTTCAGGAAACTTAATGTAGAGGCATCTTTGCCTAATTCCTGAATGCCATCAGAGATTTAAAGTAATACCCTACTACTACAGGTAGCGTGTTACAGCAAACTGTTAGAGATTTGTGTGAGAACACATGAAACTCATGTTTGGCTGTCCATGTAAGCAGTAGAGTATTTATTCCAGTATTTTTCTTTCATTCTAGTTTCTTCTTTCACCCTTCTGTCCTTTGTCTCCCATTTTCATTTGTTCCTCTGTTTTACTCTCTGAGTTCTCCAGACTATACATTTTTTTATCTTTCTCCTCAGAAGGCATCCTTGCACTTTGTCCTAAGCGATTAGCTGGAAACTGAACACAAAGTTATTTTTAGAAATATCAGCAAAATTCACTTGATGACTGCAAAGTGAAAATCATATTTATGAAATACATTATTTCTCCTCTATTCTGATTTTGGTTTCCACATCCAATCAAACGTAGGATTCAATATGTTGATTAAGGTGCACACATTCAGATATCAACATATAGATCACAGAATCACAGAATCACAGAATTGTAGGAGTTGGAAGGGACCTCAAGAGATCATCGAGTCCAACCCCCCTGCCAGAGCAGGTTCCCTACAGCAGCTCGCACAGGTAGGCATCTAGCTGGGTCTTGAATATCTCCAGGGAAGGAGACTCCACAACCTCCCTGGGCAGCCTGTGCCAGTGCTCCATCACCCGCACTGTGAAGAAGTTCTTCCGCATGTTGGTGCGGAACTTCCTGTGCTCCAGCTTAAGGCCATTGCCCCTTGTCCTGTCCCCACTGACCACTGAAAAGAGGTTCCCCATCTCCATTAGCCTCCCACACCTAAGATATTTATAAACATTGATCAGGTCCCCTCTCAGCCTTCTTTTCTCCAGGCTGAACAGACTCAGATTACTGAGCCTCCCCTCATAAGGGATATGATATAGATGGCTAAATACTACTTAAGCCCCTGTTATGGTCAAGATTGTGATGTAGTGTCTTCAACTAAAGCATCAAGTACCCTTTAAGATGTCCTAGAGCATAATGCATTATCTCCAGTTGACTATAGTCTCCTGCAGATCCTGTGTAATGTATGTCCTTTGGATCCCAAAGGCATTTTGAATGTTCGTACGTGGTATATGTGGAGGATAGATTCAAACCTGAAGTATTTGGTGGATTCTAGAGATCTAATCAGTGAGATCTAAAGAAGACGTGTATCAGTCAAATGAATGACTCTAGGCTCCATTGACTACATTGACTAGATTTCCAATGACTGCAGTATGAAACGATATAAGATGCTCATTTGTAAAGAATTTTAGGAAAATTTATATTCAGTCTCCAAAATTTTTGTATCTTAGTTTGTAAACTGAATCCCACTCCAACCGTCTCCTGTAAACTAGGTTTGAACCTCATCAGTTGTATAACTCCTGCTAAAAAAGGGCCATAAATTAAAACGGTTCAGTTGTGTTACTTTTGCCTATGTTTTCCAAAAAAATGTTAGCTATATACGAATAATAGGAACTTGCATTTGTAAGAATAGGGAAATTAGGCTTGTTTTACATTAGTAATAATTGCAGGCATGCAATTAAGCATTCATAACTATTCACAGCAACCATTCATAGCTATTTACTCATCATTTTGCAAAATCTAACCCCTCTGATGACTGCAAAAAATAGTAGGTCCATACTCACAAGTAAAACTAAAAAAGCCTGCAGTTAGCTAAAGCTATGCTCTGTTTTGCTGTTACAGGGACATAAGTTAATTCACAGGAGTAGTATCTGCTTTTTCAGCTTTCCTAGAAGATGTTGGTCTTTCACATACATTAACACATTTGGTCTTAAGTTGAATTACAGCCTGTAGATGTATCATATATTGTTACTTTTGAGTTCGAGTACTCAAAATACATTTTCTTCCAGATTTTTCTCCTTTAAAGTTTTCATCATTTACATTCTTGAAATAAGGGGACCACATCACCAGTTCAATAAAAAGATTGTTTTATCCCTCAGATTCCTACAAGTTGCTACAAAAAGACAGCCATGGGAAGCGTAGTTCAATCACTGAGTTGAATACATTCATTAATGAGCTTATGTGAGAAAGTATTTAGTCCTTTCAACTGACAAAAGTTGTGGGAGGTGGAAATAGTTGATACAAGCACTAGTGATATAACAGAAGGAAACCTGCAGGAATTTCATAAGACTTAAAACACTTTATAGTTGAAGATAAAGAAGACAGATTCTTGATTCAACACTTGGTCATAGATTTATTTACCAAATCAAAATCAACACCTTAACAAGTAGAATGTTCTCATTAAACTCTAATAAGAGTCTCAATCATAAAATAAAATGCAAAAAAAAAAAAATTTTCTTACTAAATCCTGGGATGAATCTTTGTTATAAGTATCTAATGCTGCCATCTTAACTATTCCAAATGGCATCTGCAGTTATTGATGCTCTGCTTTTTTTTTTTTTTTTTCTCTGTTTGGTTTTTGTTGTTTTTTGTTTTTTCTTTTTTTGTTTAAACTTATTTTTCTACTATAAGAAAATAGGGTTATACAAATAAAACACCTAATAAAGTTCCATTTAAGAATTTTATATTACTATTAAACATTGCTTGAAATTAATATCAACTAGATTCTATTAACTTTAATAGGTTTTGAGTAATTGAGATTTATTCAATTTCAATAAATTTCAATTAAACCCAATTTGTTTCCATTCTTTATTAATTCCAGTCACTATCAATTATCTTCAATTAATTTCATCTACTTGCACTACGTTTTCAGGTAATTCTCTATTACTTTCAATTAGTTTCTATTAATTTCAAGTGGCTTTCATGACTGTTAACTGATTTCATAAGAAACAAACGTCCTTCCTTAATGTAGGTCTGTACAGTTATTGCCTGCTCTCATGTCATAAATGACCAATTTGAGGCCAGATCTTTACCTGATGCATACTGAGTCTTGACAATGTCAGTTTAGCACTATTGAGTGAGAGTAGTTAGAAAAGAGTTGTTTCTTGAGAACTAAGAATTCAAGAGAACTAAAGACCAGGCCAATCAGAGGAGAAAAAACATTCCTTAGCTGCCTTTCATCACAAGAGCCAGAAGGCCAGCCACCTCAAGGGTGTGTATAGCTATGGGGGATCCTCTTGCTTTTCTCTAGGGAAACCTACACCCTCTGCTCCTTTTTCTTCTCTAAAATGCCTGTGTACCGAGACATCATGGGGAATAAACAGGAAGAACCAGAGATCCATGCATGGTCAGAAGGCCATGATCTCATTGCGATCACGGAGACGTGGTGGGACAACTTGCTTGACTGGCATGCTGTCATGGATGGCTATGTACTTTTTAGGAAAGGCAGGCCAGCAAGATGAAGTCGTGGAGTTTCTCTTTATGTGAGAGAACAACTAGAATGTATCGAGCTCCACCTAGAGATAAATCATGAACAAGTGAAGAGCTTGTGGGTGAGAATTAAGGGGCAGGATAATACGGGTGACATCATCATGAGTGTGTACTACAGAGTGCATGATCAGGAGGGGGAAGTAAATAAGGCCTTCTATAGATTGCTGAAAGTAGCCTCATGATCACAGGAACTGGTTCTCATGGGGGACTTCCACCACCCTGACATTTGCTGGAAAAGCAACGCTGCCAGGCAAACAAAGTTCAGGAGTTTACTAAAATGCACTGAAGATAACTTTCTGACACAGATGGTGAAGGAGCCAACAAGGACAGGTGTGTTGTTGGAACTTGCTCTTGCAAACAAAGAAGGACTGACTGGGTTGGGTCACTGGGATGCAGTGACCACAAGATAGTGGAGTTCAGAGTCTTGCATGGAAGAAATAAGGCAATAAGGATTGCTACCCAAGACTTGCAGTAGGGACATCTTTGACCTCTTCAAGGACGTGCTTGGAGGTATCCTGTGGTTAGAGCACTGGAAGGTAATGGGGTCCAAGAGAGCTGGTCGACTTTAAAGTGCCACTTAAAGATCAGTGCATCTGTAAGAGTAAGAAATCAGGCAGAAAGTGAAAACAGTACTATTGTTTAACACCTGAAATATATTTTTTTATGCTCATCTGGGTTTGAGTCTCTTCTAGCCACAAATGACCTGTGTTGTAATGTGAGTCAGAGGCCAAAATTTTGGGGATGAGCCAAGGCTGTCTAGACTCATGGGAGGCTCCATATTTAACATCATTGAGCTTTTGAAGAAGGTCCTGCAGCACAGGCAGCCCAAAATTTTGGTGGTCAATATTTCGTGTTTATTTTAGCCCTGCATGATTATTTCAAGAAGCAAAAACTCAAAAGGTCTCTTCATGCAAAAAGTGTCTGATTATATTGTACAGACTTAGTAACGCTCACTCACAGAGGGCTTCCTATGTATTCTGACCGGAAACATAAGCCAAACACTAACATCTGGAGCTAGGAAAAAATTTTTCTATGCAGCCATAAAATAGCACACCTTACTGTTAGTGAAATCAGCTCTCACCTCCTTCAAAATTACAATTGAATACAAGTTATGATCAAACAGTTCTACCCACATTTTTTTCTCCTACAAGGAATGCACTAATAGAGCTCCAGTTTCAGAAGGTGAAAATGAGAATGAAAAAAACCCACTTTTCTAGATTAGTGTATTCAAGGGAGATAACAACACCTTTGATTATGTAGATCACTACTCAAAGTAAGTTCTTCCATTGAGTCCAGCTCAGGTAAATTTGGCACCATACTTCTTTACCAAAAACTGTTCTTTTGTGTGGTTTGATTCCATACTTACTTCAGAATGCACAGCTCCTAAAGACAGGGAGGACCGCAAAATAATAATAGGTATGTACTGAAAATTTGCTTTTCCTTCCATATTTAGTTATGATATTGGAGTGCTACCTAGGAATAGAATAGTGAACTTGGAATTACAATCAAAAACTGCTTTTGAAGATGTTTCTGCCAGAAACAAAACAAATCAAATCAAACACATTTTTAAAGAAATTCATTAAACATGAAAATAAGAGGAGGAAAGAAAACATGTTATGCACTGCTGTATCAGCTGACAGTCAGGAAGCTGGTGGGTTTTACTGAGTATACAATGGTTTGGAAAAATCTATATCCATTTACATTATAAAATCCTGCATACAAATGTACTTGGGGTTTAAAATCCCATATGTTGGCTGCAGTACTAATATTGGTTCAAGCAAATTATATCTTGGCTTCACTAAATGCACATATCTATTTCAGATACACTGTTCTAATTTGGCAACTTATACTGTATTATTTATTCTGTGGCATAGATCAGGTCATATAAAATTAATGGTTGAACTTTATTCATATGGACTGAATTAAAATACGTTGTTCGGAATGGAAAAGAAAAAAGAAGGAAAGAAAGAGACCTGGGTTTGATTATATTTATGTCTGCTCCAGTATCAGCACAGCACAGTGATGAACAATTTCTGGCTGCACTTAATACATATTAATTCCAAAATAACCCAAGCATTGGTATATTTTTTCTCATGAAGTTTTCAGTTACAATATATTGGTTTTTACAGATGCCAGTTTAAGGGCTTTTTTATTTATTTATTTTAAATGTCTAAAAATATCAATGAAATTTTAATATCACTGGTTTATTGGTTTATTTTGTATATCTATTATTTATTATTTTGTAATATTAAGTATTCATGTTTCAGGGAAACACTCTGGATGACCTAGTTCTTCTGCTGCTCCTGTCCATACATACCAGCCATGCATGTCAAAGGGAATTTTGTGCTGTTTAATCTTGTCCATGTGTATAGTTCAAAAGTTTCCAACAATGCTGCACTAGCAAATACTACCCAGTAGCAAAGCTCTTTCCCTGCAGAGATCCCAACCTACTATGAAAATGTAGCAGTCACCACCTTGGCAGATTTGGAGGACAGACAGGAAGATCTGAAAAAAATCTGTTGTATAATTTGTAAGTTTTCCCCCTCCCATACAAACTCATGGACATGAATCATCTGTTGCAGTTATGTGAGGCCTGAGATCTTCGGAGAGACACTGTAGCAGACACTAGCTTTTAGTGATTGCAGGAATGGTACTGGAAAGAAGTTTGGAACTTGACATGTGTTCTTCCAAGGAACTGATATGTGCACACACATTGCCTGTTCCCCCACATGGAATAGGTGACCTGTGATTCTATTGTCCTCTCTTAGGTGATCAAATGTCAAAACACATCCATGCCTCACATCTCATAGCAGGCTCTTGAATCATAACGAATATTTGCCCCTTTCTTTCCAGTCTATGTTCATTTAAATTTCCACTTGGACCTTGCTTTCAGCTTCATCCTGTCCAGCCGCTCAGTGAAATAAACATTGTGAGATATCATGGACAAGAATCCACGTTTTCCCTCTGAATCACCTCATTCAAATATGAGGGTTGTTTCAAAAGTAATGCCATGCCTCCTATTTTGTTATTTTGGCCTATGGTGTTAGATGTGGAGGTGGATGGTATGGCAGTAGAGGCTGAACCTTCCCACCAACATTCCATTATTTTGTTACTATGCAGCAGATCACAACAGAGGGGCAGCCTGATAAAATGCCGTTTGACATGAAAGTATAGATGAAGCAAAGGTGCGAAATTAAATTCCTCCATGCAGAAAAAATGGTACCCATTGGCATTCACTGATGTTTGCTGAACATATAGAGAACAGTATATGCTGAACATATACTGTTTATAGAGACCAAACAGTGGGTGTTAGCACAGAGAGGCGGTGGGTGGTGTGTTTCAGCAGTGGCAACAGTGACATGAAAGATAAGCCACATTCTGAACAGCCATGAAGATATTTATGAGAGCAGCATGCAGACTCTTGTTCATTGTTGGCAGAAATTCATAGCTAATTGTGGTGATTATGTTGAAAAAGAGTGTTTTGTAGCTGAGAATTTGCTTTATCAAATATTGTTATTGCACTTTTTGTATCTGTTATAGTTCCCATGGAAATAAATAGAAGGCATTACTTTCAGGGAGAACTACATACTACCATTCCTAGAATATACTCAAGCTTTTCAGCCTTCTGGCTTCATAGTAAATGAAGAACAATTTATTCTGCCCAGGGCTATGAAAAATGAAGGTGGTGCTCCTCTTCCAGTGGGATTCCCACTCCAATACTCCAATGAAGATTACTTCTATTATTCACGTGTCAAAGCAGAAGGAGAAGGTGCCTCAGACTTTACATGTGCTCTGTGAGCATCCATAGTAGTGTCTGTGTCTCAAACTCAACCAAGGTAACATCGCACTTCATCTTGCTAGTTCTGGCTGTATCTTCAAAGAATGACACATCCGCTTATCCACTCCCACATCTCCTAGGAGGCTTTGGTGACTAAAGATAGGCAAGCAACTGTCAAACTCAAAGCACAAAATAAAGCACACCCTCCAGCTGATCGAGAGCACAATGGTCCATCTGCTGACCAAGTAGCTGTGGAAAGAAAACCTACATTTGAGCCAGCTATGATGACTTCTCAGATGAATTCTAGAATATTTTCCCTCAGTTTCCAAGAATTCCAGTTCAATTTATCTGCTTTGTTGAAAATATCACACAGAATCTTCATTCATCATGAACAACAGCTTCAACAAAATTCGAGAAAGCAGGAGAGAGAAGTTTCTTGGCTACTGTTCTACTTTGTGATAGTTGTTTCTGGAATACATCAAAATGACTTTAAGCCTCAGCACTTTCAGAACAAAATGTAAGACACTCTTCCATTGACCTTGCTTTCCCACAATAACACCACATAAAATAACAGAGCAAGGAAAAAAAATATGGAGAGCTTTGTGAGTGCACTTAATAAATCAATAGTGGATTTAAATACTATAGCTGTAGCTGCTGTATAAATACCTAGACAGGAAGATCCTGTCCTGGAAAATTAGAACAGGCAATTCCTGAGCCTGTTATTGTCCAGTTTCACTTGAAGTAGGGGAAAGTCAGTATTATTTTCTCTCCACTGCCAGAGGAAAGTCTGGTGTCTAACTCATAACAGTTATAAACAAATATATCTTTGTGTCACTGGTGCTGGCAGGATCTGTTCTACTGAAGATACTTCCTTGTGTGATCCCACAAAGAGAAGAATCACACGTTGCTTGTATTTCTGATTACAAGCAAATAGAGAAGCAGTACTGTAGAGTTTAAATCGTATTTCAGATCTGCCCAAAAATAAATAGTGAAAAATAAACAAATTGTAAGAAAGAAATCTAAGTATTGTTTCTGAGTTTCACAGAAACACTCAAAGATATTTTGCTCCCTTGAAGATTTCCCTTCTTTTAATGGTGCTATTAACATGTTAAATTGATATTTTTCATCAACCTCCTCTAAAAGAATAATAGAACCATAGAATCATAGATCCATGGAATCGTAGGATTACAGAATGACTTGGGTTGGAAGGGACTTTAAAGCCCATCCAGTTCCAACCCTCCTGTCATGGGCAGGCTTGCCAACCTCTAGATCAGGTTGCTCAAAGCCCAGTAAAACCTGGCCTTGTTGGCATCCACAGCTTCTCTTGGCAACCTGTTCCTGTGCCTCATCATTTTATAAGTAAAGAATTTATTCATCTAATCTAAATCTATCCTTTTTTAGTTTCAAACAATCATCCCTTGTCTTATCATTACATACCCTGATAAAGTGTTCCTCTCTGGTTTTCCTGTGGGCCCACCTTAAGTATTGGAAGGCTGAAATGGGTTTTCCTGGAGCTTTCTCTTCCCCAGGCTGACCAATTCCAGCTCTCTCAGCCTTTCTTCATAAGAGAGGTGCTCCAGACCCCTGAGCATCTTTGTGGCCTCCTCTGGTCTGGCTCCAACAACTCCATTTCCTTTTTGTGCTGGGGCCCCCAGAGATGAACGTTGCAAGTGTGTTCTGCAAGTGAGATCTCAAGAGAAAGGAACAGAGGGAGACAATCTCCTCCCTCAATTTGTTGACAACGCCTCTTTTGATGGAGTCTTTGGTATGATTAGCTATCTGGGCTGCTAGTGCATATTGCCTGCTCATATTCAGTTTTCTGTGCGGCCCCAAATTCTTCTCTGCATCCTCCAAGTCCTTCTCTTATATTTAGACATATACACATAATACTGTGTATATGGCTAAATTAACTCCCTATGCATTAACAGCCAAGAAGTCACAATCTCATAAGGTCCGCAGATCCATCTCTTAGAGTACAGCAAACATATTGCATTTGTAATGCATCTCTTAATTTCTGTACAATGCTCTCTTTTAACTTTGCAAAGAAAAACTGAAATGAATGTCATCTTTGTATGCAGACTCAGAAAAACAGCCTCTCCTTCAAAGGATGAGTTAATGAAATAGCACTCTGTTAAGATAATGAGAAGGGATTCCAGGAAGCAATATGTTAAGGAAGACAAGTAAAGTGAAGCGGGAGAAATACCAAATATGAAACCCAGTGTGTAGAGTAGTATGGAGAAGATGAAGCTTACATGTAAGCAAGCCAGAGATAAACGGTAAGGTCAAAAGCCAGTTAGAGTATCGAAGAGTAAGGAATAGATTTCCTGCAACAAAGTGGGTGATGATTTCAGGAAGGCACTAGGAGGATCACACTGGAAAACAGAACAACAATAACAGTATGTGGCTGGCAAAGGAAGCTGGGAAGAACTGAATGTAATTGAAGGTAGAAATAGACCTGCAATGAATGAAAGGGGGAAAGAGAAACGAAAATTAGACAGAAGATCTCTGGGAATGGATTAGCCAAAGTCCATCTTTCCAGGCTGAAAGATGAAAGGATAGAAAAAACTAGTCTGGGGCTTAATTGCCACTGTCACAGCTAATGAATTATTAACAAGTTAGGAAATTGAGTAAATCCTTTCTCTGTTTCAGACAGTTCCCATTTCTGACAGCCACCAGTGAAACACAGAACTGCTTTTACAACTTCTTCCCCTCCCTTATGCAATAGCTGACAGTGCTTTGTGGTTTGATTGTTTCCTTTAGATTAGTTAGAAGCAATCCCAGGTCTCTTTTGGGGTGAAATTTTCCCACCACAGACTTCCATAGTATGGAGGACTCTTGTTAAAACTGTTCTGGTGACATATCTTCAACAGTCACTCCAGTTCTTCCACAGGCTAACCCAGGCTTAATGACCATAATCGTTACCATTGTATGCATCTGTAAGAAACTAAAAGAACGTAGGGATATGTCTCAACATTGGCAGCGGGAAGGGTGCAGGACTTTGCCACCTTATTACCTTGGCAACTGGACAGTATTCACCAATCAGAAGTTCCATCAATCAGGAGCCAGCACCCTGGAGCCATCCAACAGTACCCAAGCCCCTTCGAGAACTTTCCAGAGCTCCCTAGAGACACACACTGGGCATGTGCCCCCACCTCCGAGTGGGGGATAGGGCGATATGATAAAAAGGGGTGCAACAAGAGGGAGAACGGAGGGAGAACAGAGAGAGAACAGCGAGAGCGAGAATGGCAGGGGCGACTGGGAGAACAGCAAGAGAGCAGCGGAGACCGAGACAGCGAGCATTGAGAGAGAGAGCCACGAGGAGCAGCGTGTGCTGCGAGCGGAGGAATGGCGCCTCCCTTGTCCCCTCCCTGAACTGCACCGCTGACGCTGGTAACAGTGAGCTCTCCCATTTCCCTTCCTTTTTTCATTATTCCCCCCCCCCTTGCTGCAAATTCGTCTCGTTGGAAACAGTGTCATCAGTAACAGCAGACACTCCCTTTTTCCTTCTCTTTTCCCACTCTTCCACCTTTGCAAATCCATCCCTTGATTAATAAAGTTTTTTCTGTTTAGGCACTTGACGCCGTTTTTGAGCCTTAATTCTGCTCCCAAGAATTATAGGACCAAGTCACGATAAAGTGGCATTGGATCGTGACAGCATCTAAAGCCAATTCCCCAAAGCCAAGCATAATGACGTCAAGAAGTGGGTGCTCTTCACAGGCCATAATGTTGAGTTTTGTTTTGTTGTTCAGAGAATCTCCAATCAAGATCATTTTGGAGAATGAGAGAGAGATACAGCTGAGAACCCACTATATGCTTTTCAAGACTTTCATGAGTTCATTTAGAACTACCAAAAGACGGCACACTAATGCAATATGCTTGTCATAAGTTATCATATCTTAAAATACAACTTCTTACAGCATTGTTTTGATCTCATCTCTTTGGGTATCACAAGGCCTTATAGGTATTAAGTGATGTATTTACATCATCTAGGTAGAGAACACAATGGCAATCCCTTTCTTCACACCATAAAGAACAAAATCAAAAGACAGTCTTCCAGGGCTTGAGGGAAGGAGCGGTGAGCAGACAATAGTTTCATCCTCATCCTCTAACACTGCACAGTGAGCACCTAAAGTCTCAGTCACGTGATGTGTCATACAACACATAGAAATCCTCCTCCTTCCCTTATTTCTTTAGCCATAATTTGACTATTTGTCCTGCAGGAGATTAAAAGGTAGTTTTTATTTGTTTGTTTGTTTTTAACAGAGAAAAGAAAGATAAAATCAAAATGATTTTTTTTGAAGTTTCCAAAAAAAGAACATTTTTTCTAAATGTAGAAAACTTCAATTAAAATAAATGTTTTCCAAATACAGTTGATTATTCACATTTTATTCAAAACCACTTTTCTTTGTTAAGTGTTTTCAACGGACATTCACTGATTACTTTAGGCTTAGATGTAGGGCTATACATTCCTAATGCCATAAGCCTGATATATACATCATGTGCTTGGCAAAAGTTTTGCCATGAGAAACTGGTCCCTGAGGTAATGTATACTGAGAAGACAATTCTGCAGTGTACTACGCAATGGCAACTAGAATAGACCACAGAAAACAGACAAACAAACAAACAACAACACAGAGTAAAACAAATTTAGAAAGCGTGTTTGACATGAGGAACTTCTGGCTGATGCATAAATATGGACATAATTAACCCAGAGTAAGATCAATAGTCATGGATCAACAAACACACTCATAAATGGGAAGAATCAGAGGATCTGCTACTGCTCTGTGTAGCCTACTGGGATCTGCTGCAGCTCACTAGTGCTATGTGTTTTCTTCAAAGGAGAGAAGGGAGGCCTGAAGCAGTCACTATCTGATTATGCTGACCAGAAACAAAGCATTGCTGGTGTCAGCTCCAACTGTTTCGTATTTTTTTTCTCCTTAGCATCTTGGCAAACAGCTGTTTGCTCTCTTCCCTAATGTAAATCTGAAGTAGCTTCAGTCAACACAATGTCCTTTCTCTGTCCATCATGTGGTAAAGATCTAATACATTCTAGTTCCTCACAGAACAAAAAGTAGCCAAGAATATCTGTTAGCCTTGTTTTCCTTGCTCTTATACCACCATGTGACTGTTAACATCAGAGAATTATTCTTTTTCTTCATAGCAATGATCATTTATATGAAAATAAGGAAGAATCAGATTGGTTTGGTGTATCTGTTATGTAATTACAGTAATACATAAGAAACATGAGAAGTAGCGAGAGCAGCAGACATAGGTTCAGAAATTCAGACTCCTTGGGTATCAGTGAGAATATTGATAATAATAGTGGCTGTAGCAGTTAGCTTACACTAAGACTGAGGAAGAGACTTCTCTGCTGACTACTCCTATTAATTCAAGTGGACTCTGCTCTAAGGCTCTCCTGTAAATGGACTAATCAGCACAATCTGCTTATAGACAACTCCAACACCTGCATCCTGCAGCGCAGGTAAAACTCCTTCAGAAAACTAATAGTTGTCTTGAGATCCATATGAAATTAGTATCACATTAAGCACCTGTACCTACTGTCATAACACATGAAAATGTGTCTTCCAACTGGAAGACTGAAGCTAAAAATTCATAGAATCATAGAATCATAGAATGGTTCAGGTTGGAAGGGACCTTAGAGATCATCTTGTTCCAACCCCCCTGCCATGGGCAAGGACACCTCCCACTAGACCAGGTTGCCCAAAGCCCCATCCAGCCTGGCTTTGAATACTTCCAGGGAGGGAGCATCAACGACTTCCCTGGGCAACCTGTTCCAGTGTCTCACCACCCTCACAGTGAAGAATTTCTTCCTTATATCCAGTCTAAATCTACCCTCTTCCAGTTTATAACCATTACCCCTTGTTCTGTCATTATCTATCCTTGTAAAAAGCCCCTCCCCAGCTTTCCTGTAGGCCCCCTTCAGGTACTGGAAGGCTGCTATCAGGTCCCCCCGCAGCCTTCTCTTCTCCAGGCTGAAGAG
>WBMW01000135.1:13940-40243 GCA_013396635.1 Penelope pileata
GCCTTGCACAAGTCCAGGTAGATGACGTCGGTTGCCCTCCCTTTATCCACTGTTGCTGTGACTCCATCATAGAAGGCCACCAGATTTGTCAGGCACGATTTGCCCTTGGTGAAGCCATGTTGGTTGCCGCCAATCACCTCCTCTCGATTTTCCATGTGCCTTAGTAGAGCCTTCAGGAGGATCTGCTCCATGATCTTGCCAGGCACAGAGGTGAGACTGACCGGCCTGTAGTTTCCAGGATCTTCTTTTTTCCCCTTCTTGAAAATGGGGGTTATGTTCCCCCTTTTCCAGTCAGCGGGAACTTCACCAGACTGCCATGACCTTTCAAATATGATGGCTAGTGGCTTGGCAACCTCATCCGCCAGTTCCTTCAGGACCCGTGGATGAATCTCATCAGGCCCCATGGACTTGTATACCTTCAGGTTCTTCAGGTGGTCTCGAACCTGATCATTCATCATTCATCTTCACCTAACTGATTTCATGTCAAGGTATCGAGTCCAGACCAATCTTTATCGACTCCCTAGGGATGGGACCACATCACCGTGCATCCTGGAGTTCAAGAAGCATTAAGACCACATTCATAGACGTATAGCTTAGTTTTTAGGTACTCCTGTGAGGAGCCAAGAGCTGGACTTGATGATCCTTTTGAGTCCCTTCCAACTTGGGATATTCTATGATACTACAGAAATACCACACAAAATCTTTTCAAGGACAATCAACTCGTGTCCAATTTCTACACTCATTTATAGCTATATAAGGGATGTCATCTCATTTCCCATACATACAAGTGCAAATCATGATAAAATTACGGGGTGGAAAAGGGATTATTATTCTCATTAGCTAACCTATCCACCAACCCTCCTAATCCAGGAGCAACTGAAGTTCAGGCATGTACCATGAGATATAGCTGTGGATAATGTAACCCTTCACCTGCTCTGTCAGATATTATGTCCTTGAACCTGTCTCTTTTCTGATCCTGTCACAGAAGACCTTCACTTCTTCCCTGTTGTCTCCATTATGCATGAGTGTGGTGTAAAGAAAGCTGCTGTGCGGAGCAAACACGAGAGGGCAGCGCTGCCTCAGGCATCGGGCACTGCAGCAATATGGGCAGCTGTGGGCAGTCGAGGGCATTATGGTCTGGTGGAGGCCTCATCTCCTCCTGTATCAGGAAGCGCAGTGGCTCTCCCCAGTCAGGATCATATGGTGAAATGTGCTGCACCACAGAACATGTACTATCATTTCCTGAGAGGTTTACAAACTACTCCTGAGAGGAGTACATTGTCTTGGTCTGACTGCTACGGAAAAGTTCTCACCTTAAGGGTGGTTAAACGGCAAAGAAATAAAGAATGGGACTACGTCATTTATTTTTACAGCAGGGGAAACTGACATTCCCATGAGCACCACTGTGACTTCTGTTCTTTATGGTATCCATATACAATCTAATGAGAGAACGATATTTGTAGGTGCTAAAAACTATTCAGGGTAGTCAAATCTAGTACTCACTGGACAGTGCCACAAGATTTTCTCACAATACTACATAACTGCATAAAAAAATGGCTGAGAAGATTTCAATTCTACTGGCGGAATGTCATGCACAGAGAGGAAAAATAACCCTTGCTATCTGTATTCAGAGATGGCTCCAAATATGAAGTGTCATTGTGTTTCATTAATGTATCTCGAATAATATGTTCAATTCTTAACACAGACTCAGAATGGCTATAGCAAAACTGAAAGAAGTAGAGAGGTGACAAAGATGATCAAAGGCATAAAACATCTTCTAGAAAATGAAAATAAATTGTTGTGTGTATATATATAGGATCAATGGAATCAGGAATGGTTTGAAGAAAGTGAAGACAGGAAATAATTCTGTTTTTCCCTGTACACCTGCAAGGCACCCTAGGAAACAGTCAGACAAGAAATTTAGAAATTGTGATTTGTTGGTTGTCATTTTGGATTTTTTTTTTTTTAATTCTTCACATTGAACTGTGAACCTTACTCCCACTGAATTTTCCAGTAGGAAAAAGTTACCCATGCATTCAAAGAAGATATTAGACAACCATGGGAGTCTTCTGGGAATTTGTAGTTTGTAGTTGTACTTACTATTAGGAACATAAGAACAATGCCCTGACAAACATTTTTCCTAGCGCAGTGTGCTCCAGTATATAAGTACTCTCACATATCGGATACAGGAAGAAAAAAATATGACAAGTTTAGTACATTAATCGTAGCTTAGAACCTGCTGTTTTACTTCTCATGCAAATCATCTGGGCCTGCAAAAGATCTTATGACCAATTGTAAACATATTTTGCATAGATTATTATGCTCATTTACATAGTGATACTTCCTTTGCTTTCTTCCCTCAGGGATAGACAATCTGTTCCCACTGTAGCAAGTTTGGGATTGGCTTGCACTGTACTCCCTAACCAAATAATTTCATTTCCCTTCCCTCTTACTTATTTCGTATCTTATATAAGACTTTTTAGGAGGCTGATGTGAGTCTCTTTACCATAGTTCTACCTTGCCTGACTTCTTTTTTACCTTTCCAAAAAACCTCACTTTTCTTGTTCGATGAATATTTGAATAAGGTCTACAATGTATAATGGCTTCAACAAAAAGGATTTAGAACCCTTAATCCTTCTAATATTTACTGGAGCTTTCCCCAGTATAAAAAAGGTGAAATACTTACAGACAATGAGCAAAGCTACTAGGTACAAGGCAAATTTTCTGTTTCTTAATCTATCCCTTTATTTTCCAAACAGTATGAAAAAAACTTAAATCATACCCTTCAGGAAGGTGAGATTGACAGGCACTTTGGGTCATTTAAACTACCTCTCTGTGTACAAATGAAATTTCTTAATTCAGATGGCACAGAACTTTAAAATAGATTTTGTATATTACTTTATTTTAGTTGAAAAACTGGGGGAAAAAAACATCTTTCTAGTCAATATAGTCTTTATTTTCCGTTTTTAATTCAACAGCTAAGTAAAACAAAAAGATTTTTTTCATGGAGTACTGCCAAGATTATTACAAACAATCCATTGTTGCCTCATTCTTCACTGCTCCTAGATAATAGGGCTGTGGAGAACCAGAGCATAGATCTGTCTTCTTTCCATCAAGATGTGGCAAGTTTTTTCTCTGTGATGGCTATCTTCTACTCAGCATGATTTTAGATCTATAATCCCAAGACTATAGAAAATGCCACAAGAATATGATGAAATCTCATAAACTGAATATTCATGTTGAAAACTCTAAGATTAGTCATAGCTGACCATGCTTTCTCAGAGCATAGAACTATCAAGGAGTACTGAGAATAGGGATACAAGTACTTAACTAATCATCAAAGTTTGATAGTTTGATCATAGAATCACCAAGGTTGGAAAAGACCTCCAAGATCATCTAGTCCAACCATCCACCTACCACCAAGATTACCCACTAAACCATGTCCCTCAGTTCCACATCCAGACATACCTTTAACACTTCCATGGATGGTGACTCTACCACATCCTTGGGAAGCTCATTATAGTACCTGACCACTCTCTCTGAGAAGAAGTCTTTCCAAATATCTAACTTGAACCTCCCCTGCTGCAACTTGAGGCCATACCCTCTAGTCCTATTGCTAACTGGAGATGGATGGAGATTAAAGATTAAAAGCTCCTGTCACAGGAAAGTGTTCTGGATCACTGCAGCTATTTTTTGTCATCACCCGTCATAGAAGAGAAAAAGTCATTTGCAGTGATGATGCTCTCTCCTAATCATACAGTGATGGTACTTCAAACACTATATTTCAGGTGAGTACAATTAGAGGGCACTTCAACTCCTGTAATACAACATTTTTTGACTTTTTTCCCCAATCAGAGATTACGCAATGCATGTGACTTTCACATGCTGCTTAAAATCTGTCGGAAGGAGTCTGTCCAGAGAGACCTAGACTGACTCGAGCAGTGGGCCAGCAATGTGCCCTCACAGCCCACAGAGCCAACTGTATTCTGGGCTGCATCAAAAGAAGCGTGGCCAGCAGGCTGAGGGAGGTGATCCTGCCCCTCTGCTTTTGTGCTGGTGAGACCTCACCTGGAACACTGCGTCCAGATCTGCAGTCGTCAGTACAGAAAACATGGACCTATTGGAACACGTTCAGAGGACGGCCACAGAAATGATCCAGGGGACACAACACCTCCTCTATGAGGACAGACTGAGAGAGTTGGGAATGTTCAGCTTGCAATCCACTGGATGACATGAGGGAAGGCTCCAAGGTGACCTGATAGCAGCCTTTCAGTATGTAAAGGGGGGCTACAAGAAAGAGGGAGACAGACTCTTTAGCAGGATCTGCAGTGATAGGACAAAGGGGAATGGTTTCAAACTGAAAGAGAGAATATTTATGTTGGATATAAGGAAAAGGATATTTTACGATACGTGTGGTGAAGCATTGGAACAGATTGCCTAGAGACATGATGGATGTCCCATCCCTGGAGACATTCAGGGTCAGGCTTGTTGGGGCACTGAGAACCCTGATCTAGCTGTAGATGTTCCTGCACATTGTAGGGGAGTTAGACTAGATGACCTTTAATGGTCCCTTCCAACTCTAAGGATTCTGTGATTCTATAATATTATGAGAGGATGGGCTTTTATTAAATGGGTGTTTCTATGTTCCCATTAATTCCCTCCCAATGGTACCAGATGCTGTGTTGATTTTTCATTGTTTTAGAGAACTTACAAATGTCTATAATGAGTCATTGCTGCACAAATAAGCATATAATGGAGTAAATACCCAGAGCAATATCTCCTATGCAGATAGTCAAGCATCACTACTGAGTCATGCGCTGGAGTCACTTGTAGAACATGTGCAAGTGCAAAGTCATGTGCAAGAGCAAAGTCATGTGCAAGAACAAAGCAAGAAATATTCCATTTCACAGACAACACAAGTGAAGCATATAGTCTTTGGTCACACAAGTATATGCAAATGTATGAAACAAATCCTATTTTCTAATATCCAGCTGTATATTTCAACCACCAAACAACCACTTCTTTCCTGTTAGAGCGTATAGTCATCACCTCTGCAAAGCAAGAGTGTCACTGAAGGCACTAAAAAGAGACCAGCTGAGCTTCCCTTCTGTTTCCTTGAGAAGTGTGATGCTGTGAAAAAACTACAGGCAGCATGAGCGAGTGCTCGAACACAGCTAACAGAGTCATGAATTAAAATGTAGCATTTATTTTAGCTCTTGTGCTGGAAGTCATCGCATAAAGAGGAAACCCACAATGATAAATGGACTCCCTCTGTGAAAATAACTGTGGTAAGGGGAGAGAATATTAAAACCTGGTAGTGTTTTGGGATAGCATGTTCAAAATGGGACACTGTCTGATCAAGTCACAGTACCAGTCACACGAACCATAGACTCATTTTCAGGTCATCTCCAATCTGTGCTGCATATCTTCTGTGGGATGTTATTAGCTCATGATAATCACACTCTCTGCATCTCCTTTACTGCTATTATAAAATTGCTTTTATGTTGGATAGATGTGTTATTTATTATGTGCTAGGAGGAAATGAAGTTGGTAGTTTTGAATGTTGAACAGCGGTTGGAGCTGAGCTGCACAGTTCCAGGTCCCAAGAACTCTGTCTCCTGTTTCATAATAATAATAGTGATTTATTCTCTGTGCTATTAAGCTGTTTGAATGACTCCATGCAGATCTTGGGGCCAGCATTTTATTTCTGTCATCTAAGCTGAAGTTGTAGTAGCAAAGGCTGACATTTTCTTTCTTTCCATGTATACCTTTTTATTTCTATATATTTCTTCCTTTTGCTTTTACTTTCTTTTCTTTTTCTATATATTTCTTTCTTTTCCATTCCCTCTCTTTTCTTTCTTTTGTTTCTCTTCCTCTTTTTTATCTCTTTTCTCCCTTTCTCCATGTTAAATTAGACAAAATGTTCCATTGTTATATATAATAATTCTCATAATTGTACGCCATTTAAAGCAATCAAGGTGTTATGCTGCCATTGAACATGTTACTTTGAATTCATCCCATTTAATTTCATGTCTGTGAGGGACCACACTGATGGGATTCTGCCTATTATTTTAACTCATTTTTTTTTTTTGCCTCTGTTGAGGGTGTATGTCTACCCCTAAAATCACTACAAAACAATGGAGGAAGCATCTTTCTACACCACTTTTGTGCAAAGTTTAAGATAATTTACATAATGTTGAAATCTTCCAGAGAGATACTAGACCTAATGCAGTGACTATTGCAGTATTGCCTTACCTGCACCAGTTGCACCTAAATTTTACCTTAGATTTATTTCAGGAAATATCCTTACTTGGGTAAGATGATAAAGCTAAGCATTCATTGACTCATACCTGTGCCAGAGTTCATTTGAATTCATTCTTAAGGATCAACTGTAAATTTAAAAAATTTTGTAATATGGATAAAGCAGTCTCTTGTAAATTGTGCTGACTTTCTTCATATTTCTGGATGTACACTGATGGAAATCCACTGAAGTAGTATTCCAATTCTGAATAGCGTGACATTTTTTCAGACCATCTTTTTTGAATAGCAATGGTCTTATACTGTTTTCTGAATATTAAAAATCTTTGTTGAGCTTAATGGATTAAAATATAAAGTGAGAACTAGAAGACAAGATTGCAGCTCTTCACTTCATGGTACAATATTCTGAGTTTAAATTTCCGAATTTTCACTCAAAAGTAAAGCAAAGTTCTTTAATAATAATTACAATGGCAGGTTCCTCCCATGTTAAGCCTTCTGTAGTACTTAATTTTGAAGTGTCTATAGTTAATTTGTAAAGATATTAAGAAAATATATAAAGACAGTCTAAAAAATGATTTATTCTTTGCCCTAGAGACTAACTGCTTAATTTTAACAAAGGTAGTAAGTGGACCTGGGTGATGCTTTCTGCATCAGTGCTTTTTCTTTCTTTTTTTCCCATTTTCACAGGAAAAAAAAAAAAGTGATACTGATGAATGCTATAATGCCTAATGATTTTACAGCTTTTCTTTTCCCCTAACACTTTAAAAATGAAGCTGTCAAGCCATCCTGGACAGGCCATTTTGCACAAGTTTTCCGTTGGCTGAAATGAACTTATGACATTTTCAATGTTTATGCATTTCTAAAACTAAAAGATTTTAAGAAATACTTAAAATCAAAGTCCTTGGGCTTTTTGACAAGTTTTCTTCATTTTACTTTTCCCTTCTCCCATTATGTAAAAAAAATTTGCTTAGATCTGAGTTTCAATCAATCCCATGTACATTGAGTAGTCTTCAGTTCATCTTAACTTCAGAGGCAGGATCCAGTTCGTAGGCTAAAATTCTAAATAAAAGTGACTCCTAAATAACTTCAAATTTCTGAAAGCAGATGTCTGAGGTTTCATTTGCTTGCCCAGACTTTATGACAAGGATCTCATAGTGATGTCAGGAGATGCAAGAGGGATGACTTCCCCTTTTGTAAAAAATGGTTTCCCCATAGCCTAGGAATACAGATTACTTCATTCTTTCAATATATATGCCACCAGCCGTGCAACAAAATTCCTAAAATCATGATAAAATTGCTCATTTCCTGAAGTGAACACAACAAACTAACAGACATAGTAATTTTTAGTAGATTTGGATTCAATTCAATTTTCCAGATGTTTGCCTGTAATCAGCATAGGAACTCAAATCTCAGAACGGTGCTATTCACACAACAGCTGTTGCAAATTTCTCTTTTGAATCACACCAATCTAGGAGTGGATTTGTTTACAGGCAAGCTCAGTGTTACATGAGGAACTGAATGATTATATCAAACAAAAGAACAAAAAATACCCTACTCTCAATAATATTCTTCAAACTATTTACAGTTTTACATTTATTATATTATAGCCCCACTTTTAAGTAATTTTTCTGGTGAATTGTTAGACTTACTTTTCTTCATTGTTCAGTGAGTTTTGTCATTGAAATTAATAAATTTAGAAACAATGCTGCCAAAAAAAAGGCAAATGGTCTTAGTACTTAGGACTTAATGCTGGTGGGCACTGAGGCACTTCTCTCTAGAGAAGCTTGTTTCCTGCGAGGGGCCTGCGAATGATAAAGCCAGACGACTACTATCTACTCCTGCTCTTTCAAGATAGGTAACAGGAGGCTGCAACTACAAAATTACAAAATATCAAAAAAAGACTTTATGTCTCTTGCAAAGATTTTGAAGGGATTGAGAGCATAGGCAGCGGTCTCTTCAGTCCTCCCAGCTGGAGACTGGGAACTGGGCAGAAGGAGAATAAAATTGTATGAACGGCTGCATGGATGGTATCATGCTCAGGGCTTTGGGTTCTATCATCTTGGATGCACCTTTGAGAGACTGGACATTTTAACATTGTGTTGTGGTTTGAGCTGGCAGGGCTAAACATCACATAGCCTTTCACTCACTTCACCTCCTCTCAGCTGGGATGGTGGAGAGAATTGGGAAAAAAAAAAAAAATAGAACTCATGACTATTTACTAAGACAGAAAAGGAAAATAGAATAAAAGTAATGATAATTATATACAAAACAAGTGATGCGCAAAGCAGTTGCTTACCACTCACCAACCAATGCTCAGCCAGACCCTGAGCAGCCGCCCGTCCCCCACTAACTCCCCTCAGTTTTATGGTTACATGATGTTGCATGGAATGGAATATTCCTTTGGCCAGTTTAGGTCAGCTGCACTGGTTCTGTTCCCTCCCAGGTCCTTGCACCCTCCAACCCCCTTGCTGGCAAGACAGTGTGAGAAGCTGAGAAAACTGAAATGTCCTTGGCTCTGTACAGCAAGAGGTGCAAACATCGGTACTTATCAGTTTAGTTTTCCTTCTAGAACCAAAACACATCCTCATACCAGGTTAGAAACTAGTTCACATTGGATGGGATGCAACTGACCAGGACTGGCAAGAATACACTGGGCAGCAAGCTGGCTGGACTTTTCACCAGAGCTTTAAATTAGATATGATGGAGAGAGAAGAGTCGGGGAACACTGACAATTTGGTAAGTAGCAGGGGAAAACATCAGATTTGTCCCAGAGGAATTCAGGAGGGCTCAGATAAGAAGATAATGCAGCCAAGAGCCCAGCTGGAGTGCCTCTACACCAATGCATGTGATATGAGAAGTAAGCAGGAGCAGATGGAAACCATGATGCAGTTAGAAAACTATGACCTAATTGCTATTGCAGAAACATGGTGGGATGAATTGCACAACAGGAATACTATGATTGAAGGCTACAAGCTTTTTAGAAGGGATAGGCCGGGCAAGAGGAGTGGGAGAGTTGCCTGGTTGTTAAGAAGTGGATAAATTTTGAAAAGCTGCCTCTGTGAAACAACTGTGATCAAGCTGAGAATCTGTGGGTTAAAATCAGGAACCGATAAAGTACATCTGGTGTTCAGGGCCTACTACAGGCTGCCTGATCAAGGAGAGCCTGTGGATGAGGCCTTCTTGCTTCAGCTACAAGAGGCATTGCACTCTCAGGCTCTCATCCTGATGGGGGATTTCAACCATCCAGATACTTGCTGGGAAAACAACATGGTGAGGGAAACTTCCTGGTCCAGATATTAGACAGATCAACCAGTGGTGAAGCATTACTCGACCTTACTGGAGTAATTGCTCGAGTTCACCAATGTAGAGATCATTAAAGAACTTAAGACTGGAGGCAGCATAGACTGCAGTGACCATGCTTTGGTTGAGTTCAGGATCTCACGGAATATGTGCCTGGAAAAGGGCAATGTCAGGACCCTGAAATTTAGAAGAGTGAAATTCTGGCTATTTAAGGAATTACTGGATGATATCCCCTGGGAAACTGTCCTTAGGGACATAGGACTGGAGCAAAGCTGGCAGCTCTTTAAGGATGCCTTTCTGAGAACACAAAAGCTCACTGTCCCCCAGCACAGGAAATCAAGCAGAGGAAACAGGAATATGGAATGACTGAGCAAGGATCTGATGGTGAAACGGAGGGAAAAGAAGGAAAAGTTCAGGCAGTGGAAGCAGGTACATATGGCCTGGGAAGAATACAAGGGTGCCATCCAGACATGCAGAGATGGGATCAGGAAAGCCAAGGAATAGATTGAATTAAACTTGATGAAGGATGTGAAAAATTACAAGAAAGGATTCTACAGGTACATTGGTCAGAAGGCCAAGGAGAGTGTACTCCCTTTGAGAAATGAGAAGGGAGATCTGTCTACAAGAGACATGGAGAAGGCTGAGATACTCAATGAGTTGACAGTCAGGGGAGCAAAATCCCTCCCACTGAAGGAGCAGTGTCGTAATAATTTATGGACAGAGGTAAATTAAGTGGAATATGAAGCACAGATTCAGGAGAGTGCATTTTAGGAAAATATATACAGAGAGGAAATCTCAAGGTTCCATACCTATGCCGTATCTGTAATTTATCTTGTTACTAATCCAAAGGTGTGGGGAATTTGTTAACAAAGTATTCAGAATTTTTAAAGTTCTTACTATGTATACTGCTAAAAGACTGTGCAAGGTAGCAACAAGGAATGCATTTTTGTCTCGAAGGCTTTGTTTCTAATGTTTCTTCGAATACCTTTCCAAATTTTCATGTTGCGGTTTACAAGGGTGAGTCACTTGAAGAGCATGTGTTTAATTGATCCATCCCATCATCTCAAAAAAGACCATTTTTTTCTCACTTTTCAAGGTAGTGGGTGCTATGTTCTCCTAAAACATGTAAAAAATGATTTTTCTTTCTTTTTTTAAAGTTTAGCTGATGGTTGTTTTTTTTTTTCCTTGGACAATTTTTCTTGTTTGGCAAGTTGTGTAATTATGGGGCGTAACCTGTTGCTCATTTCCTTCTACATGGAACTACATAGATTTTGTTCTGTCCTTCACAATTATGGTTTCATATAGACAGCAATTTTTTGTTCTGTAATGTTGGAGCCACAGAAATTTGAGAAAAGACAAAGACTTCCTTGTTTTTGAATAGCCCTCTCATACATACATACAAGCATGTACATAGTTACTACATGTTCATACATTTGTTAAACTGATATAATTTTACAAAACAAATGTGCAGCCATTTGAAACATTCCTCCTATATCCTCTCAAGGGGAGCAGAACTAGACAAGAAAAAAACTACAGCTAAATGAACCAAATGAATTTTCACACAGTGGTTTTCATCATTAAAGATTTCTGTTACTGTTGTTACTGTTTTAATTTTTAACACATGCACAATAACAGGGGCCTGTTTTAAAAAGCACTGGAGTTATTAAGACTAACTTTATGAATGTTGTCATATGTACCCTGGTTGCTGGGTACTGGAACTCTATATTCTTTTAACAACTCAGTGAGATAAAGGGATGCTGTGCTGAGCATGTTGTACTCAATTCAGCGGACAGCAGCTAGAAGAACCAAAACTCATCCAACAGATAAAGAAACCTCTATGGCTTGTATAGTACATGTATTGAACTCACTTCACACTCCATTCAAGAAAAGCTGTCTGGAGAAATCACCAGTGAGGTATCTTTCCTTCGTTCATATGTAATATAGATGACACAGAACTATATCCATTTGCTGTAACTACTGAAGAATAATAACAGATGCTGGGATGTTCCTGTGCCGCACGGGAAGATAAAAGATTTCTTAAAAAAGTGTTGGCTTCTGCTCTTTTTTCTCCTTTCCTACTTTCTCTCTTATCTCCATCTTTCTTCTACTTCTCTGTGGAATTAGACTTCTTTCTATATTTCCATCATCAGATCTCCAGGCTTCTTCTCATGGCTACGGTTATTTAATTCCCCTTTTTTCACAATACATTCTCTCAAACTAAAGAACTTCTCATATTTTCCTTCTTTCCTTGCAGACCAACCCTGCACCTGTTCCTTCCCACTTCATATTCTGATCTTGCTCATGGCTCTGCCCTCTGTCTTTTTATATTGCTTTTTTTTATTTCAGAATGACTATTCCAACTATAAAGAAAAGGTATTATTTTTTTACTGGAGATGTTGCTCAGGTAATGAATATAGCTAAGTAGTACCAACTGTGATTACAGACATTATCTTCCCTTCCCCCATTTCAATGCTGGAAATAAATTGAGCTAAACGAACAATTTTTGTCTAAACAAAGCCTTGCTAAAAAACAATGATGTATTCAGCCTCAAACTGCTTTGTTTGAAAAATTTTGTCTTTAACAGACTTTTACTGTATTCTGAATAATTTTTCAGCCAAACTTTGTGCAAACTCCTGATAGAGAGACACAGGTCTGGTGGAGGTTGTCAGACTCCAAAAGTCAAGATGTTTTTTTCTCTGCCTGGGAACATGCAGTGTTGATGGACTCCGATCCTGAAGGTTCTTCACTCCCAAATTTCAATCAAATATGTTAAACCTAGTGAAGTCTCAAGTCCTGCGCAGTCTCCCTTAGGACACTTCAACCTCTAAGACACAATCCAGGCCACACGGAAAATACGAATAACCAAAACTAGTCTCACAATAGTCCTCACAGGACTTGTATTACATGTATGTAATGTTAATTATTCCCATACATTTGGTGTGCTCAGTTGCCATCTACAACAGGACCTGAGTGCATAGTGGATGTAATTTAAGGACTAAACTGAAAAATCTCTGACATGAATGAAAAAAAACTCTGATAGATATCAATGGATTTTTTTTTTTTTGAATCATGTTCATATCCTATTAATTCGCAAAAAAAGATGTCAAAACTTTCAGAGTTCCTAAATCTGTAAGTTTACTTGAAAATCAGACATTACAGGGATATTTGTTGGGCATTTGGGAAAGGGAAATTGTAGTCTAATGCTATGGATACCCTCTCTTCCTTGAATAACCATTCAATAGTTCAATATCTCAATTTCCCTTCATGAAATAGGTATAGCAACACTTCATTTATTAAGACAGGGAGAATGACAGTTCATAGAATAAACATTATTTATAAAATCTAACATTTTATAAATATAGGGTCAGGCAGGTATTTTGGGAAAGCTAAAACCCCGGTCTTATCATTTTTCAGGGAGTTTTTTTCCTATCTGTTTGTTCAAGAAGGAGAGTACTCCTTTGTGTGAAAAGAACACCAGAAATAAATTACATAATTTATTATTCTCAAATATAATTATAAAAAAAATTGAAACAACTCATAAAGATATTCCAGCAAAGTCGACTTTCTGATAGGACCGGCTTTCATGAGAAATCAGAGCAGAGGGGAGATGCATATAACATATTTCTTGGTATTAATAACTGCTTCTTCTGCTTGTACATAACAAAAGAGATTTTAATCACTGGTAATCTCTCTCTTTGAAATGAACATCTCATATTAATCTTTGTGTGAAATTGGAGCAAATGGAGGTAAAATCTTGAATGTAAAAGTGTCGTCTGGATTCTTACTGAAAACAATAAGGATCCTTATTTAAAACATGATATTAAAGTTTCTAGTTGTTTATTTATTTTTACAGGAACACCTTATTTTATGTCTCAAATAGTATTTCCCTAAATAAAATTGTACCGTGCAAAGTGCCATTATGATTTCCAACATTCATTTCCAGAGGGGCTCCTGCTAGTCTATAGCTATAACTATGATGAAAAGGGGCTGTGGACAGCCCATTGCAATAATGTCATCGTCTCATCTATCAACCCAGGAGATTATATGAGTAGTATCTCCTTAGAATAGAAACTCAGAGATATAATAATCAATGAGATCTGGCATCCTGAGTGCCCACACGAATCCATTGCTATACAGGATATCACAAAAATTGTTATTGCTATGATGTTAACTGATGAAAACTGCAAAATCCACAGAACTGTAGATGGCAGGGCTAAAATCAGAAAAAAAAAAAATGCATGAAAGACTGGCTGAATATTTCAGTGATGGTCTCTGGTTTTAGAGGAATATATGCCATTATAGTTTATGTTTTGGAACAACCTGCTATTTTTATGCTGAAATTTCACAATGAAGGATCTTTAGGGGTCAAATCAGAGCCACAAGCAACCATTTCCTTCCCACACTGCTTTTTCCTCCCTTGATTCAACTGAACTATTGACATATATGTATGCAATTGAACAGAAAACTGAGCTTTCTCTCTCTGATTTCTGAAGGAGAATTTTTTATTATTGTGCTGCTGTTGTTTATAGCAGATAGGTTTTTGGACTTAGACAGGTTTCTTCCTGCAATGTGAGTGTAGGAGCCAGCAGTCTGAGGCAGAAAGGAACAGCTGTAACTCCTTAGTTTGATGTTCCCTATAGGACTCTCTGATCAAAAACCTACAGACCACAGAATTTGGTCCATTCATAATAAACTTAAGATCCAAATTGTTTTCTGTAGGCATCTGTCACTTTGTAGTGAATCTAGAAGAGACCAAGGACAATTGGAATCTTAATATAGAAATGACCCTTGGGGACCTTAATGAGTTGAAATAAAATGAATGTAGCCCTTAAGCGCTGATGGCAGAGATATTGTACTTCTTTATCCACCCAAATTCTGGAAATAGGATCTTGAGGTTTGGGCAAAGCTAGATTAATTAGCAGTAATAAAGATAGTAGCATTCACCCATTGTGAAAAAATGATGTAAAAATTTTACGGTGTAAAAATCTGTCTCTCACACTTTCATTTTTCATTTTTCTCTTACTCTTCTCTTTCCTGTCTATCTATTTTCACTTGTCTTCTTTGGTAGCCATTGCCTAAATTTGCCTGTAAGTAAGGTCAAGTAGTTGATTAAGAAAAGATGTCTGTGCCAAAGTACCTGTTTATCGGTAACATTTATTGTTATGTCAGAATGCTGCCTAAATTTGCCTCGAGATAGTGGACTAATTGTGATTATTGATTGTTGTTTCTAGAGTTTTGCCTAATCTTGCTTCAAGGTTGTGCACCAATTGTGATCGTTGAACTCATAAATTCTTTTGTATTATACCTCTGAGTCATTGTCCAACTCTGTCATTCCTGAGACCCGCTACAACCAGGGTGTGCCTTATTCAGTGGGATTTCAAAGATCCACCCTCCTCACAGCCCACCGAGTGGGATGAGACACGGTCTCACCTCTATGCTGGGAAAGATCATGGAGCAGATCCTCCTGGAAGCTATGCTATAGTACGTGGAAAAGAGGGAGACAACCAGCACGGCTTTACCAAGAGCAAGTCCTTCCTGACCAACCTCGTGGCCTTCTATGATGGTGTAGTTGTATCAATGGACACAGAAAGAGCTACTGATGTCATCTATCTGAGCTTCAGCAAGGCCTTTGACATGGTCCCCCATGGTCCTCCACAACATCCATCTCTCCAAACTGGAAAGTAGTTTTGATTGTTTTGATGGGTGGAATGTTCGATGGACAAAGAACTGACTGCAGAATTGAACCCAGAGAGTGGTGGTCAATGGCACAATGTCTGGATGGAGATCAGTGATGAGTGGTGTCCCTCAGGGGTCAGTGCTGGAACTGATGCTCTTTAATATGTTCATCAATGTCATGGACAGTGGAATCAAGTACACCCTCAGCAAGTTTGCAAATAATACCAAGCTGTGTGTTGCAATTGACACACCTGAGGGACAGCATAGCTTCCAGAGAGATCTAGACAGGCTCAAGCAGTGGGCCCAGGAGAACTTCATGAGGTTCAACAAAGCCAAATGCAAGGTCTTGTACCTGGCTTGCAGCAACTGCTACTATCAATACAAGCTGGGGGATGAAAGGATAGAGCACAGCCCTGCCAAAAATAACTTGGGGTACTGGTGGATGGCAAGCTGGACACCAGCCAGCAATGTGTCCTTGCAGCCCACAAAGCCAACCGTATCCAGGGCTGCATCAAAAGAAGCGTGGCCAGCAGGACGAGGGAGGTGATCCTGCCCCTCTGCTCTGCGCTGGTGAGACCTCACCTGGAGCACTGTGTCCCGAAGTGGAGTCCTTAGCATAGGAGACATATGAACCTGTTGGAGCACATCCAGAGGAGGGCCACAGAACTGATCCAAGGGATGGAACATCTCTCCTGTGAGGACAGGCTGAGAGAGCTGGGGCTGCTCAGCCTGGAGAAGAGAAGGCTCCGAGGTGACTTGATAGCAGCCTTTCAGTATTTAAAGGGGAGCTACAAGAGAGAGGGGAACAGACTCTTTAGTAAGGTCTGTGGTGACAGGACAAGGGGAAATGATGTCATGCTAAAAGAGAGGAGATTTAGGCTGGATTTAAGGAAAATGTTTTTTATGGTAAGAGCAGTGAAGCACTGGAACAGGTTGCCCAGAGAGGTGGTGGAATCCCTGTCCCTGGAAACATTTTATACCCTCAGTATGTTTGCAGATGACACCAAGTTGGGAGGTAGTGTCGATCTGCCTGAGGGTAGGAAGGCCCTTCAGAGGCATTTGGATAGGCTGGATCGCTGTGCTGAGTCCAATGGGATGAAGTTCAACAAGGCCAAGTGCCAGGTCCTGCAGTTTGATCACAATAACCCCATGCAACGCTATAGGCTTGGGGCAGAATGGCTGGTAGACTGTGCAGAAGAAAAGGACCTGGGGGTGTTGGTTGATGCTCGCTGAACAGGAGCCGACAGTGCGCCCAGGTGGCCAAGAAGGCCAATGGCATCCTGGCCTACATTAGAAATAGTGTAGCCAGCAGGAGCAGGGAGGTGATCATCCCCCTGTACTCAGCTCTGATGAGGCCACACCTCGAGTACTGTGTTCAGTTTTGGGCCCCTCACTACAAGAAAGACATCGAGGCCCTGGAACGTGTTCAGAGAGGCAACAAAACTGGTGAGGGATCTAGAGCACAACTCTTATGAGAAGCGGCTGAGGGAGCTGGGTTTGTTTAGTCTGGAGAAGATGAGGCTCAGGGGAGCCCTCATTGCACTCCACAACTTCCTGAAGGGAGGTTGTGGTGAGGAGGGGTCGGCCTCTTCTTCCAGATAACTCATGATAAGACTGGAGGAAATGGCTACAAGTTGTGTCAGGGGAGATTCACATTAGATATAAGGAGAAAATTCTTCTCCAAAAGAGTGGTCAGGCACTGGAATGGTGTGCCCAGGGTGACTGTAGAGTCACCTCACCCTGGATGAGGTGCTACGGCCATGTAACCTTGCTATGTCTGTTTACGTTAAAGGTATGCTCTGTATTTTTCCCTGCTGTTCCTGAAAACTTACAGATTTGCTTCAGCTGTCTAAATAAAGTGGATTGTAAATTAATAAATAAATAGCTTTAGTAGATAAATAGATTACAAAATTACACAAACAGAAGTGTCAGTCTGTGAAAAAAAAGAAAATAAAAGAATCCAGTTTTAGAGTTAATCTCTGAGATTAACGGCGTTGTTGTTGACTATTTTTGTATTCTAGAGTGGAGCATGCTCTTCAGAATGTGAAATAACATTAGAAGCAAGGTAGATGATGATCTCAGATTTGGTCTTATCCCAACCTTTAGCATGAGTTTGTCTCAAGATACTCAAATCTTCTATCCATACTGATCTAGCCCTTGGTTTCATCAAGAACTGAAGTATTCTCACCCCAGCACCACCCATCACTGTTGAGGGCCATAGCAATTAGCTTTAGCGTGGTATCTACCATCCTCTGAGATATAAATACATCCCGTAAAGCAGTTTTCAGATGAATAGCTCATTCACTGACCCACATTGCCTTTCATAAGGAGCAAAAAATACAAAGGCATTTCAGCCCTGTCTTCACAGTCTAATACTAGACAAGAATATTTAAAATACCAGGTAAAGGCTTTTGTCCACAGTCTGAGGTTGGGTTTTGAAATCTTTGCAAACTATCTCTCCAGGGAGGTTGTGTAGAGAGAGTCATCCTTTCAGCTCACCCTTGAATGCACTTTGAACAAGCAGCTGCTTTTACTGTAAGCATGTTATTAATGGTTTCTTTTCAAAAGCAAAGATAGTACCCTATTGATTTTTTCCCTTTCCCTGTCCCTGTTTCAATCACACTCGTTTGAATGGCTTTCATTTTTAGTAACAACAAGAGATTCTTCGAAGAAAAGTGGTATCTACATTCAGCTTTAAATAAAATTACTGCTCAATTTAAGCACTATTGATATTTTAATAGAAGATTGGAGAACCAATTGCTGGTTCAATAATAGCAACAAAGAGTTTATACGTAAGAATCATAGGCAAGAATAGTTTTATTTCTCTTACTGTGCATGTTAACAGAAAACAACAGCTTAAATCTTCACTGGCTTGATTATTACACGTCACAAATCTCACAAGCATGGAAATATTTCATTCTAATTTTATAAAGTGGAAATATGCACTAAGAGATCTTTGCACAGAATTCAGAATGTAGGGCTGTAAATATTTTACTATATCTTTTTATATAATAATACTCATGCAGAAGAATCTGTGAAAAAGAAATTATGAACAACTTGGAATATGATTTCTCTTTTGATTTTGGTTATGGTTGCTATTAATTAATTATATCGCATAGATTCAAGCATTCGTTTCCAAACATTTTTACTTTTGACCCAAAAAGAAGTCATAACCACTCATTTAGAAATCGCTTACCTGAAAATCCAAATGACACAGCAACCATGCTGAAGTATATGCTGCACTAACACCTGGGGAGGGCTTGGTCACAGAATCATAGAATGTCTTAGTTTGGAAGGGACTTTAAAGATTATCTAGTTCCAAGATCCTTCTGTGGACTCACTGCCAACTACTAGATCAGGCTGCCCAGGGCTCCATCCATTCTGGCCTTGAACACCTCCAGGGATGGGGCATCCACAACTTATCCGGGAAAATTGTTCCAATGCCTCACTACCCTCTGCGTAAAGAATTTCTGCCTAACACCTCACCTAAATCTCTCTTCTTTTACTTTAAAGCCATTCCTCCTTGTTCTATCACTAATCCGCCCGTTTAAAAAATTAAATCTACCTCCTACACGTAAACTTCCCCCAAGGACAGGAGAGCTGCAATGAGGTCTCCCAGGAGCCTCCTCTTCTCTAACCTGAACAAGCCCAGCTCCCTCAACCTTTCTTCACAAGAGAAGTGCACCAGCCTTCTGATCATTTTCATGGCCATCCTCTGGACACACTCTAACAGCTCCACATCTTTCTTATCCTGAGGGCCCCACACCTGAAGGCAGATGGGGCCTCATGAGGGCAGAGTAGAGAGGGACAAGCACCTCCCTCACCCTGCTGACCACCCCTCTTTTGATGCAGCCCAGGATACAATTGGCCTTCTGATCTGCAAGCACACACTGCTGGCTTGTGTCCATCTTTTTGTCCACCAAGACAACTTAGTTTTGTTATCTACCATGAGAGAATCTCAGAGCTACAGATATTTTGAAAGCCTGAGCTACAGAAACTATGGGATGGTGTGAGATTCTGCAGGAAGCGAAATTCAGTGTGTATGAGTGAGAAGGGAAGGCAAGATGAGGCAAGGCAGGTCAACACAAGGGAAAATATTTATATATTTGTGGAAAGAAGCTTTAGAACAGATCATAAATGCAATTAACAGCTTTTAATCTTAAAACCCATATAAAAAAATTCCTTATCTTCTGATATTTTAAGCCACCTCTTGAAGTCTGAGAATTCATGACTTTTTAATGGTGGCAACTCCAAAACTCAACTTCTAAATAAGTGATATGACTTTTCAGAGTGAGTGAGTATAAGATATAACCACCAAACATAGTAGCAGGCATAAGATACAAGCCAGAAATAATTGTATTATGCATAAAATTAACACAAAACTGTTAACAATATCCATTTGATGAATTCTCTGATTCTAACATCAGCTGTGTTGCATTGAGCACAGAAACTTAAAGTTTTAATTGGAAAGCAAGACATACATTTAGGTATATATAGTTCTGCCTGAAAGTGCTGGATTGACTTTCCAAGTTCTTTTCAGCTTAGAACATCAATTTCTCCTTTCATGTGTCATTAACTGTAGGAAAAGTACCCATCAACCAAAAAAAAAAGTGTCCATGAGGCACAGTCTTTGTGTTTTCAACCCTTTGCTCATAAAGACTTAGATATTTATCTGATGGCTGCTTGCCTTCTTTAACAGGCTGTGGTTACCAGTGTGAGCTTCGACAAGAGAGCTGTTACATTTTTATTTCAACACTATGTCCTACATAAAAGTTGGCAATAAGAGAAAGTACTCTATAGAATATGACTCCCCTATGGATTCTTCTTTTACACACTGACATTTTTTACATGTCAACTGTGTTGAAGTGAAGGTATCAAATCAAAAAAAAAAAAAAGGCAGAGGGAACAGAGGGAAGACGGGGGAAAAAAAAAAAAAAAAACAATGAACTTTGAAACAAGCTTAGGTAGCTTCCAGTCACAATAAGCAATTCAAATATCCTTCATCTGTTTGATTTGGAGGTCAATTTATGAGAAATTGATTCAGATGTAATATGTAAAATGAGAATATGTGAATTAGGTAGTCTGATACAGGTATGGAAATTCAATTCCTTAGCAACATTTGCTGTTCGGAGCCCATTTCCTATGCCATGCATATGCTCTCACTAACTTGATCTCACCTCTTAAATTTGCTCCTTGACTTCACTTCATGTTTTAATTTATCAGATTTTTAATTACTTTTCCTGTTGAAATGTAGTCTTTCTCAGTCCTTCAAACACATTTCTTTCCAATCCTGTTTTGAAATTCTCTTATGACAAGGACAACATAAATTTTAAAAGAGCAGGAAGGTAGAAAGGAATAAAGGTAAGAAGAAGAAAACGGAAAAGAAAAAGAAAAAAAAAAAAGGAGAAAATACTTTCCACCTTTGGGAAAATATCAGCAGGTTCATGCGGCGCAAAGACAATAGCAACTGCAACATGTTTTCCAAAGGATATAATGCTTTATGAGTACTGGCATCATTTGGATGTGCAAAACAGAAAAACCTGACACTCAGTTTTGTCACAGAATTCAGATGGACTAATCCATTTATTTGTTTTGTTTTGATTGTTTGTTTTTGTTTTCTTTTCCATCTGCATCTTTTTTGTTCATTATGTAGAGGATACGAAAATCTCAGATGATGATAATTGTGTCAATAATGTATCATTTTCTGCTATATGTGATGTTCTTTACATGAAACTAATGAGTACCATTCTATCTTAAACAGAAGAAAAAATCAAAAGTGAAATTTTGCGGATAGCAGTATCATTGCTAGCCAGTTTCTAAGTTGTATTCTCTTACATTTTCACCTTTTATTTCTTTTTAGGAGCCACTAGTAGATGAGATTACTGTTTGATATTGGTACACGTTCTTTCATTGCTACTTGGTTATTGAAGTGGAACCCAAGTATTACAATATTTAATGCAGTTGGCTTCAGTCTCCATGTCTTGAAGTAGATCTCTAGGTCCAGTGTAATCTAGATTCTCAGGCTCTGTTTTTATATAAATTTGAACAGCGGGTCTTACATTATTCATAGAGATCCATTTACGCAGTTAATTAGCTTTTATAGAGACTGAAAAGTACAAGCACTGATGGAGTTGAACACTAACTGCTTCTGTGTCGTCAAATTAGTTCTCATGATAAATATACATATAGCAGTTTATTTTTTATTTTCTTTTGTTTTATTGTTAAAAATAGTTTTGTGAGAAAAAGGCATGAAGTATTAAAACTAAGACTAACAGAATTTTCCTTTAGAAAGGTCAGACACAAGTTAGACAGTATAACAGGTGAGACATTCTGCTTTTTTTAGCATCTTTGGTAACTTGCTTTCATACCTGTGTGCAGAACTACACTGATCAAAACAGACAGAACAAGATCTAAGTCAAATCTGCCAAGATTATTCGCTTCAGGTCCCACTTATGAATCAAGAGAAGAAGCTGCTGTTAACAGTTACAAGTGCTAAGAAAGTATTATCAGAAGTTCTTGCTTTCTTCAGTCTTTTTCTTAGGCTGGAAAATTGTTGGAGCTTTATCAACTTTCCCTTTATTTTTTTTTTAAGTATGAATATTTGTAAAGAAATTTGCTTGATAGACTGTTTTTCTTGAAGTCTCAAGCTAATGGCATTTGATCATTATCACTCTTCTTCTCTGGAACCTCTCTAGGTGTTCCAAGTCTTTCTTAAGTTTTGGTGTCCATAACTGGATAGACTATTCCATCCAAATCCTTACGATTTCTAAGCCAATTGGAGTATTATTTCAAATGATTTACAGGTTATATTCATTGCTATACCTCTTAGAATCATAGAATCATAGAAACATTAGGTTGCAAAGGACCTACAAGATCATCTTGTCCTATCGTTCTCCTATCACCATCACTACCCACTAAGCTACTAAATCATGTCCCTTAGCACCTCATCCAGACGCTTCTTGAACACCGCTAGAGACGGTGACTCCACCACCTCCCTAGGCAGGCCATTCCAGTGCCTGACTACTCTTTGGGAGAAAAAGTTTTTCCTCATATCCAATCTAAATCTTCCCTGGCGCAACTTGTGGCCATTCCCTCTTGTCCTGTCAGTAGTTATCTGGGAGAAGAGGCCAACTCCCTCCTCATCAAAACCTCGCTTCAGGAAGTTGTAGAGTGTGATGAGGTCTCCCCTGAGCCTCATCTTCTCCAGACTAAACAAATCCAGCTCCCTCAGCCGCTCCTCTTAAGACCTGTGCTCTAGATCCCTCACCAGTTTTGTTGCCCTTCTCTGAACACGTTCCAGGGCCTCGATGTCTTTCTTGTAGTGAGGAGCCCAAAACTGAACACAGTACTCGAGGTGCGGCCACACCAAAGCTGAGTACAGGGGGACATTCACCTCCCTGCTCCTGCTGGCTACACTATTTCTAATGCAGGCCAGGATGCCATTGGCCTTCTTGGCCACCTGGGCACACTGTCGGCTCCTGTTCAGCCGAGCATCAACCAACACCCCCAGCTCCTTTTCCACTACACAGTCTTTTTCATCAATATTCCTTCAATCAATATTTTTTCATCAATATTCATCAATAATCATTTCATCAATACTGTCCATCTGCTGGGGCACTGAGGAGCTGCAGAGGGGCAGAGGGCAGCGNTTTCATGAACCCGTGCTGGCTGGGCCTGATCCCGTGGTTGCCATGCACGTGCTGTGTGATCTCCCTCAAGATGATCTGCTCCATAACTTTCCCTGATACCAAGGTCAGGCTGACAGGCCTGTAGTTCCCCGGATCTTCCTTACGGCCTTTCTTGTAGATGGGAGTCACATCGGCAAGCCTCCAATCTTCTGGGACCTCTCCAGATAACCAGGAATGCTGGTAGATGGTAGAAAGCGGCTTGGCAATCACCTCCACCAGCTCCCTCAGCACCCTAGGGTGGATCCCATCTGGGGATCTCATCTGGTCCCATGGACTTGTGGCAGTCCAGATGGAGGAGCATGTCTCTGACTGTCTCTGTGTGGATCACAGGGGGTGTATTCTGCACTCCATCCCAGACTTCCAGGTCAGGGTGAAAAGTACCTTAATATAATAAATATAATAGAAGTACCTCTTAATATAATATCTGTTCTTTATAGCTGCTGCACAAAATTATTGGCTTATATTAAGCTTGTTTTTCTCAATGAATTCCTTACACTGTCCTGTGGAACTTCTATTAAGAACATTACTTTCACTATATACATGCAAATATGACTGTGCTTCCCTAGAAATACTACCTTGTACTTGTCTCCACTGAATGTCAATCTATTTGCTTTTCAAAATATATTCCTAATATATCCAGATCATTTTGAATAAAATTTATTTCCACCAAAACACTTTGGTGCTTTCACATCTACATCTTATCTGATGATTTATAACTCAAATTCTATTCCACCATCGATATCAGGAACATCAGGGTGGAACTCCTCTTCCTATGTCCTTCCATTTTGATTGTGAGCTGTTGATAAGTGATTTATAGTAGTTTTGTCTTGTGCTTTTGATGAAATAATTTCTGGTTTTGGCTTAAACAAGTGCCTTTTGTTCCTGATGATTTGTGTAGGACATTTCGATTTCTTTGATGGGTAGATGGATAGAGCTATCAAACCTTTTTGTCAGCTATTATTATTTTCAATTACAATAACATCGACTATTTTCTTCTTCTGCAAACAAGATTCCTTTGCATTTGCTCACAATAAGTAGTGCCAGTAACTCAGCTTGTTTAGAATAATATAATGTAGCTGATTTAAATTGTAGTACAAAAGTTTGTAGTGATTGCATTGTCTGATTTTTACCACTAATTGTTACCTTTTCTTTTATAATTTTAATTGTTTTCTTCTATCAGATGGCAGTTTCATTAACTGATTTTTCAACCATGCAGCTCATTCATAAAAATAAGGGAAACATATCTCTGCTAATCTCCTCCATTGGTTTTCCAGGGATGTTCTCTGTATATTTTGCAATACTTTTGTCATTTGAGTTCCTCTTTATCTTTATGACATATTCAGCGTGACTTGGTCATGAATATGGGGACTGCACTTTTCCTTCTCTTGTTCATAAATTCTTCCATGGGGACCTCATTCATACTCGTACCTTAAATAAGAATTCCTTTTATCTGATTATTTTGTCAAGTATCTCCTTGATGCCTGTTACACTATCTGTCCTAGGCAAGAAATATTCAGCAACTCATAAAACTAGTATTGGAAACAAATGCATGATCATCCACAGAAAAATCTACAAGATATGAAAATATAAGTTAAGTAGCCATAAATGTACTGGATACATTTAGACAAAGCAACTTTTTCAAATGTATAGGAACTGTCCAAATTTCTTTTTAGGTCTCTGAGGGAGTGGTTTCTCTGCTAATGTGATTTTATTCTTCTTCCTATTGAATTAACTATTAAATATTTTCTAAGATTAAAATTAGGAGATAAGAAAGAACAACAGTCTCAGTTATTATTAGCTTCTACATGCTCAAAAAGAAAACTGGGTATCTTCTGCAAACATTGTGAGAGGTTAGCAGTGGTTTCTGCATTATGAGTCAGATCAGGGAATAGAATGTTTTTTCATGAAATAGATTCTCCATTCTAATCTCTCAGAAAAGCTCACCAGTATATTTTATGAAGTTGCACTAATCATGAAGAAGGGTGATTTTTGCAATTTATGAGAATGTCTCAGGATTGTTTTTTGAACCACAAAATTGAAACTGATAATAAAAGACACAGTTTTTTAATAAGAAATGTTTATTTTCTTTATTTTCTCTTTTTCTAACATAGTCTCCAATTTTATCATCCAAAACTTAACTCTGAATTTACTAGAAAAAGCTTAATTTCCTCTGCTCCTTTAATCATGTTTAGTTTTTTCAAGAAAATATGGCAGGAACTGCCCTGCTGCTCCTCAGAAAGCAATGTACAGAACAGAGTAGAGACACCTACCGAGGCACTACCATTAAAAACATGTTTTGAAGCTCTCAAATTAGGATGGCAAGTCAAAGCTGCAATGATCAGTTTGAGGACTCATAACACCAAATGTCAAATTTGTATAGAGGAAGTGAATACAGCAGATGAATATAGTTCTCTGTAGAAGTCAACAAGAATGTAGTTTTATGAGTGAAAATATTTAGACTTCTTACAACAACCTCTTCCATGCTTCTGACCAGACTTTTTTGTCTGCTTTTCGATGGTGATTTCTTGTCTTCTGACCAAACCTATTCACTTCATATAATTCTGCTATTTTTATTTTGAACAATTCAGCATCTTATCTTCGTTAAAGAGTGCTCAACTGTTCAGAAAATCTGCCTAATCTTTGCTGTGTTTTGTGGTTTTTTTTCTGTTTTCTTTTTTTTTTTTTTCTGTATCTCCTAAGAGAAATCTTTGTTTTTCTTTGGTCCTGCTTAGATTTTATTCACATACACTTTACAGGCCACATGCTAAGACATAAACTGATCAGTGTAACTATAGTCTGTAGTCTGTGGACAATTCTGGACAGGTACCTCAACCAGAAATGGAAGGTCTGAGAGGGTGTACCCGCCCTAGTGAGCAGTACAGGCAGGCTGGTAGCACCAGACAAGGAGAAGGATGAAGTACTTAACAACTGTTTTGCCTCGGTCTTCTATGGCAACTGCTCTTCGCACAACTCCCAAATGAGTGGTTCAGTCTGGGGAAGCAGTGTACCTCCCGCTGTCAGTGAGGATCAGGTTCGTGACCATCTGAGGAACCTGAACAGGTCTATGGGTCCCAATGAGATGCATCTCAGAGTCCTGAGGGAATTGGCTGATGTAGCTGCCAAGCTGCTCTTGATGATGAAAAGTCATGGCGGTCAGGTGAAGTCCTTGGTGACTGGAGAAGAGGTAATATCACACCCATTTTTAAGAAGGGTAGAAAAGATGATCTGGGGAACTACTGACCTGTCAGCCTTACCTCTGTGCCAGGGAAGATCATGGAGTAGATCCTCCTGGTAGCTATGCTAAGGCACATGGAAGAGAGGGAGGTGGTGAAAGACAACCATCGTGGCTTCTTCTCCTGCTGAAGTCCTGCCTGACCAACC